>QJPP01002996.1:0-289033 GCA_003996215.1 Jaltomata sinuosa | reverse complement strand
CCCCTCCAAGGGTGCCTGGGCATAACCGAGTCTAAACAGTAGAAAGTCATCTCAGGTGCTCGGTCCGACCGAGGCTAAAAATCATCTCAAGTAGCAAGAAAACTCAACTAGCACCCCGACCCTGCCGAGTCTAGCGTTCATCGTAAAACTGGTGTTTTAAAACATAATTTTACTTTCTTTTACCCAGGAATAGTCACAAGTTAAATCAAACCATTTCCAAATCATTTCCATTAAAAACAGGCCCCCGGGGCCATGCAAGGTTAGAAAATAGTGTCAGTAGGCCCGAAGCCAAAACCATAGTAAAACATGGATAAAACCTCTTAAAATGCATGTAAATGGTATGATCACACACAATAGCTGCTCAGCAGCTCACAATCAACCTATCGACCCTGCACAGGCCCACAGCTACTCAGCAAGCATAACCAGCCTATAAGGATAATTCTATGCCCGGGACTCGCGGACATTCCCAAAATCCCACCTTCTATGTTCCAGAGTCAACAAGGCCTCACAGGACCACAAGGGTAAATAAAATATATCGGCAATTACTACAAGTAACGGAGGAACAAAAGTAGGCGGACATGAATAAAGCGGTCGAGGTCTGTGGTACCAACCTAATAAACCAACTCAAGGATGCCCATTAATACAATTGTATCCTATATATGCGGAGTCTAGGAAAAATAAATTGTAACCTACCTGTCGTCTGACGACAAGCTGCTAGAACGACAATGTCCAAGTCCGAACCACTCCGAGAAGCTCCGGAATGATACTTCTAACTATTTCAAAATGCCTAAGCATAACTATAACAACACACTTATAAAGAGAGAATGGTTGAGTGGAGAATATTACCCTTCTCAATAATGATAAGTTAGGCAGCAACCATTTCAATGTTATGAAAATGTTAATATGCTGCCACCTTTAGCTAACACTTGTTGGCCACTCCCTCCACCTACACGTGGAGTGGAGGTGGCAATTACAAAGGACAAAAAGAAATTCTTATCCCGTTATTTATATATTTGGGTATTGCAAAAATTTGTGGTAAAATAAATATAGCTTTTTGAATATACCATAATTAATAGAAAATCATTTCAAATAAAACCTACTATATTATAATAATAAATTTCAATATAACTAAATTTACTATCTCCGTTAAAATATTACAATGTATAAAAACCTTATAAAATAAATACATATACAATTATATCGTAACAAAATATTTTTCATAAACCTTTAAAATATTTTTTAAAAGGTAATAATAATGTAACTTTTTACCAAATTCAACTTTCAAATAAAATATTTTCAAATGCACGCAATATTAATAAAATTCTTAAATTTAAGTTCGCAACTCACCATCGCACGATTTTGATACTCAAGAACTCTCTAGGAATCCTCCCTTATGTTTTCTCACTGTTTTGGAACTGAAATGGCATTTTAAAACGTGAAGTTGAGGCTTAAATCGAGTTTGACCCGACCCGGTTCGCGGCCCGGTTCGCAACCCAGTTTCTGCCAGACAGTCCGCAGTAAAACAGTCATAACTTTTTACTCCGAGATCAGTTGGATGTGAGGTTTTGTGCGTAGGAAACTAGACTCGTAGATCTTCGATTTGGTATTTCGGGGGACTTCTAACTCTTTATATATTGAGAGAAAAGCCCTGAGACATTTTACCCAAAGTTTAGAAAATTTATTAAAGAACTTACGATAACTTTTGCCGATTTTCTTGACTTCAAAACTTATCATACGATCAAATAAATGGACCCGGCACCGAAATACCGGTCCTGACAAGCCTTGAGTGACTTGTGGCCGCTACAAACAAGCTCTAACGGTTCAAGGAAAACGTATACATGGAAATAACCGGAAGGGTCATTACATCTAGCCACGCTAGATAACAGCCTAGGCAATCAACCATCTAGGACTGCTTAAAAGGGAAGACTCATCACAAGTCTAGAGCCACGGGAAAACAGAAAACAAAACCAACCAGAACAGACTAACAAGAACTACCCATAAGCTACAACTCCAGGTAAACACCTCTCAAGGACATCTCACCCCATCCACTACTAAAGAATAAACTACCAATAAAACAACACATAAATACTACAACTCAAGTAGTCAAACAACTAAACAAGTAGCAAGTAGGCATATAAGCAAATAAATATCTGAAGGGATAAAATCTCAATGCGAGCAGGACTTATCATAAGTCGAAGGTATCAAAAGCCTAACCTGGAGCAATGATATCAGGAACCTCTACCTCGGGCCCACCAAGAAGGGCATCAGACTGACGGGATCTAACTTTAGATTTAGTAGTCAAAGCTGAGGGCTCAACCATCCCTCGTTGGGGACAATCTCTAGAAAAGTGACCAATCCACAATCATAACAACCAGGCTGACCAGGATACACAATCATGGGGCAATCTCTAGTAAAGTTCCCACGCTCACCACACTGACAAAAACCTTTACCTGAACTACTAGAATAAAAGCCACCTCTAACTATCTGGGGACCACGCCTAATACCCTACACTCCACCTCTAGCTGGTGGCACTGAAGCCCTGGGAGATAACACCTGCTGACCTTGCAGACTGGAAGATGGAATCGTGGGACAATCTCTAGTAAAGATCCCATGTACGCCGCACTAAAAGCAAATCCCACTGGGTACATATGGGCAAGGAGATCGCACTGAACCTGACCGGCCACTACGACCTACATAACCTAAAAGCAAACCTCTAGAGGTCTGACCCGTACCATGTCCATGAAGCTCAATATGTCATGTACCATCACTCTCTAAAACCTGTGGAATAATTGAAACTAGCCTGGTAGATAAGAAGCAATGGAACCTATCTCTGGTGGAGAATCCCCTACCTCGAGTCTGAAAACCTCGAGAACTGTCATGGCGACGATGTTTCTTAGCACTACCTCTATAAGCCTCACAGCATAAACCCTCAATATCCCAAGCATGATCTACTACCTGAAGGAAGGTCGTCCCAACTGTAACCAAATGCTCGATCACCTAACGGAGTAGTGAAATCAAACTTCCGACAAAACTCTGAACCCTATCAAACTCTGAAGGCATAGTCCTAGTAGTACGACTAACCATCTCATGAAATCTCACGTCATACTCCAATACTGATAGACAACCCAGTTGAAAAACTGATAGCTTAACCCTAGCTAAAGCACCACTTGAAGAACCGAGTACTGAAATACCCATCGGAGGACACAGATTCCTAGCCACGGTGTCCTGAAGAACTGGAGTCGCTATAAATCTAATTACAGGTTGGGCTGGACCCACACCCCCTATCTGATGCGACAAACTCTCACTCTGAAGTCCTAGCGCTGATGGAAGCACTGAAGCAATAGGCACAAAATCCTCGACATCACTCGTTGTCAAACTCGTCTTAGGCATCTGAGAAGGAATGAAACAACTGAAGTTCTTAGAAGTCAATAAAGCTAGGAACGCATGATAAGAAGCCAAGAAGATAAAACTTTTCCTAGCAATGCCCTGTAGCCTCCCGCAGATAGGATACTGACATCATCATACCAATCTGTGAGACTCTACGTAGACTCTTGCTTCTGTACCACGACACTGGTGAACCTAGGGCTCTGATACCAAGCTGTCACGACCCGATTTCTTAGGTCATGATGGCACCTACAACCCCCCAGTAAGCGAACCAATCCTCATAGCCTGGAATGGTTAGTAATGGGCTACTACCTAACCAATTACGCACAACAAGAAGAAACAAGCGGAAGCTGAATATAAAGATAAGACATGCGAAAGTAACAACCCAAAATATATATATACAAATGATACTACATCAACCCCGAGAGTTGGTATCGATAGTACAGAAGCTTCTAATAGAATACAAGTGCTAGAAATAACAATAGATAAGTACAACTGTCTCCGAATATACAAAGAGTATTAGTACAAAAGATGAGATGTAGACAAGCCCCGACCTTCCGGCACACACTCTAGTATCGAACCTCCTAAAAGCTGCATGAGTCTCCAACATGATCAATGATGAAAGCTCAACTAATATCTGCACCAGAAAGATGCAGAAGTGTAGTATGAGGACCAAGACAACGGGTACTCAGTAGGCATCATCGGCCGATTGAGCACATATAAGATATAAAAATAGTAAGTAGCAGATAGCAAGAAAATAGTAACAAAATATAATAGAGGAAGCACACGGAACTAGCACAAAGAACAGACAACCAAGAGTAATAACAAACAATGCTAGCACAGAAAACAAATACACACAGAACACAGGTGTAAGAAAGAAGAACGCACCTGGAATCCTTGCAATAATAGTATATATAAAAGGAGAGAGTTTAGAAAACTTGGCGGTATACCGGTAACCTCAAGTAAAAAAAGAAAGAAGGAAGGCAATCCAAAATAATCAACTAGAAGGCATAGAATAATGGAAACATGTTTTAAATGCAACTATCAAGGTAGGCATAAACCGGGAACAATCTCACAAATACAGCCCTAAAATGGAATAACTACACCACCATAACCGATAGCCACTACTCAGAGTCAAGATAAGGAACAAAGGAACTGAAACCCACAATCCGCCCAGAAGGCCGTACCTAAGTGCCTCGATAAAATATGACTCACTAGCCCCTCAATACTCAATCCCAAACACTCGGAGCCTCAACAGGCTAAAACTTACCAATCTACAAGAACCAAGGACTAAAACAACCTCTATAATCTGATAGGAATAATATAATCTACCTATAGTCCCAACGGCCGCCCATACAACCGAGGAATGCAATCAAGTGAAAACAAACCCTCTGGACACCCATAGAACTAGAGAGTACACTGAACATATAATAAACAAGGGTGAAATCTGGGTGAAATATGCATGATGATGATAATGATGGAATCGGTAATAGTAACTCTGTATGCACCTTTTCCTGGCACTTCGGCAGGAGGACCCATGGTAGGACGTGCCCACTATACCTCATCCTATATTATATTCCCCTCCTTCGGCATGCTCGGCTCCTAGCCAGGTCCTAGAATGGAGGGCCCATGGAGGTCCCTAACCACATACAGTAATGAACGCAAAATCTCAAAGAACTAGAGCCTCAAAGTACATGCCCAAAATTCAACTGGGTCTAAAAGAGTAGTAGTAATCTTCAAAGACCCTCTCAAAGGGTGCCCGAAGAATACACAGGTCTAAATCAGTGATAAAAGTTTCAATAACCCTCTCAGAAGGTGCCTAGAGTGTATTCGGGTCTAAATCAGTCAAAAATCAGGTCTAGTGCTCTGCCTACCAGAGCCTAGTATCAGTAGGAAATCAAGTCTAGTACTCTGCCTAGCAGAGCCTCGTATCAGTAGAAAATCAAGTGTAGTACTCTGCCCAGCAGAGCCTCATATCAGTAGAAAATCAGGTGTAGTGATCTGCCCAGCAGAGCCTCGTATCAGTAGAAAATCAGGTCTAGTGCTCTGCCCAGCAGAGCCTAGTATCAGTAGGAAATCAAGTGTGAAATCATCCAAAATCCTATTTTTATCATCAAGTATACTAAAAACGGGCCCTCAGGGCCATGCAAGTTTAGGAAAAATCGTCAATAGTGGCTCGCAGCCAAAACCAAAGTAAAACATGCAGGAAAAACCTCCTTCATGGATGATATGCTCGCACCCAAATATAAATTATCCCAACGGCTCACAAATATTCCTACCAGCCTGCACAGGCTCCAAAGCTACTCAGCAGACATAACCAGCCTAAAGGGATATCTCTATGTCCAGGACTCACGGACATTCCCAAGTCACCCATCGTCTATGTTTCAGAGTCAATACAAGGTCACACAGGACCACAAGGGTGATATACAATACTACACGAATACTATAATCAGCGTATGAAATAAATTGACAGAAAAGGCGGACAAGGTTTGGGGTACCAACCTATAACAACCCACCCAAGGATGCTAATTAATGTAGTTATAGCCTATATACGTAGAGTCTAGGTAGGGAAAGCCATAACCTACCTGTCATCCGATGACTAGCTGTGGGAATGGCGTTGTCCAGGCTTAAACTTATCTGGAAAGCTCCAAATCATGAAATTATTATCAATACAATAATCTACAAATCAATACAACGCTAACGATACCCATATTCCATAAACATAAGCGGATCAAAATCCAAGTAACAAGAGGGCCTTGCAATCCAAAACTAGAAACAAAAATTACCATGGTGTTCCCCATATTCTCGGGAGAACGTGCTCAAAATTTGAGAAGAAATGGACCATGGGAAGGGGTCAAAACAGCCCCAAGAATCAAGAATTTAAAGGTGAGAATTTATGGATTTTTATCGGACTTTAAGAAAGAAACTTGAAAAATTTACGAGGCCAAAAAATGAGCCCGGACCAGCAACAATTATTCCTCCAAGTATTGGGGATGAGTAGGTGAAAATTTAGTGCAATTTGGAGCTGAAATGGTGGAGAAATCGTAGTTGGAGGATGAGGTGAAAAGTTGAAAATGAGCTGCCAACAGCTTATATAGGGTGGCCAGCTGAGGCGCAGGGGCAGCCCATGGGGGCAGGCGCGCGCGCTCAGGGGCAGCCCATGGGCGTAGCGCGCGTGCAGGAGCACTGGCATGCGTGCTGGTGCGCAGGTGGCCAGGCTGGGCACAAAGGCGTAGGGGCGGCCATGGGCGCATAGGCGCAGCCCAGGCGGCGCCCTGGCGCCACACCAGCAACTAGCAAATGCCAAAATTTCTACGGGGCATTCTGGACACAATCAAAACTCGATGCTCATACACCAATAGAGTAATTTGAGTGGAAACGATGTTCTGGAGTCAATGGAATTGACAAAACTTCCATCGGAGGTCGATTTAATGAAAAGTGTGCCCTGATTCCAAAATCAACCTTAGGCCAACTATTTCCAAAACGGAACCCAATGGCCAAAATCAAGTCCGAAAGCCTTGGGACCCAAACCAATGGTCCCTCTAGCCTAAACTCAACATTCCGGAGCTAACAACACTGACAAAATTTCTATTCAAGGTTGTCTTCTCCAAATATTGACCAAAGTCAACCAAACAAGCCCAACTGCCCTGAAAACACAGAACGAGAGAGAATTTCAAGTTGAAAAGCTCCCAGATCCCAACTAAAGGTCCAACTAGACCAAAGTATATGCTACAAAGCTAATAGAACTGTTAGAATTTGATTTTGAGCATGTTCACTAAGAATGTTGACTGAAGTCAATGATTTCAAAAACTAAAAGCTCTAAAACCAGGAACGGCCAAAAAGACCAAACAAATGGTCTGGGCACCAAACTACCAGTCCCAGCAAGCCATAAATAACTTGGGGCGGCTATAAGTAAGCTCTAACAGTACAAGAAATGTGAAAATGCATAAATGATTGGAAGGGTCATTACACTAATCCTTGTAGGATCATTAGACTGTGGTTTAATGGTGGAATTGTGGGTTTAAAGCTCTAAAAGTATGAAAAGTAAGAAAACTCCCATGGGTAGGTGTAGTTTCACCTAGAATTGATCCTAGGATATTATTTAATACTTTCTAGCATGAATTTGATAGTTCTTAGCATGTTTGGAATGAATTAGAATTATTGAGTTCCATAGAGGTGTGACCTTTAGCATAAAATGGCCTAAAAGGGGGGAAATTAATTAGAAACCTCTTAAATGTTGATCATATGAATAATAAAGGGTTAGTTAGTGATTAATTAGCTCTTTAGGAATGTTGCAAACCTCGAATAAGAGTAGAGTTAGTGGGTTAAGATCCTAAGGCCTGAAATGAAAGAGTAAATGATTAATTACTCTTGTGATTATTGTTTATAGACTTTGAACGCTCCAAGGCATTGATGAAGGACAAGGCTATAAAAAGGTTGCTTGTGGTTAATAATTCTTCACTTGAGGTAAGTTATGGTTTAATTAGAGTTGGAACTCATTCTAGTGCTTGTATATATTTGAATTAAATAACTTGTGATTGGTCTTCGGATATATTTGAGTTAATAATTGTGATCATGTTGTATTCTTGAATGAATAAGCTATGTTTACGGGATATTGATTAAAAGAACTTGAATAATAGAGTGTACGTGAGATCGGTGCACTGTGTATGCCCTGAAAGGTAAAAACTTAAAACCATAGGTTTATATTGGTTGATGGGTCGGGTACTATGTCAGTATAGATTCACTATTATTATTGTTATTATGGATCGGGTACCACAAGCTTGTATGGGTATGGTTATTTATTTGGTTATTAAGGATTGGGTATCAGGAGCTGATATGGGTATTATTATTCATTTTTCTACTGTGGATCGAGTACCATGAGCTAGTATGGTACATAGACCTTAGTGTGTCCCCTGCAGGTCATGACTAGTTGGGCAGAAATAAGTCTCTTTAACATGTGTGTATACATTTTTAATTACTTTTACATTGTTGATAGATATTATGAGTTGGAACAGTGAATTGAGATGAACTAAAGGAATTGAGTATAATTGTGAAGGTTAGGTGGACATAGATTTCCATGTAATGTGATTGTTGAGAGTGTGAGCACTTAAATTATGATAATGATATTCTTGATTTACTTAATTTGATATTGCTTTGTTGGTTGACTTGAGGTGATTATCTTTTGACTGAAATATTTGCTAAGTATTAGAGTTTTATTTACTTGTTGTCTAATTTAACTGTATACTTGTCCTAAATTGGGTCAGCCTATGATACATACCAGTACATAGTAGTTTATACTGATACTACCCTATACTCTTCTTTTTTTGAGTGCAGACCATGTTCCAGAGGCTCAGACGCGCCCACACCTATAGCTAGGACTGTTTCTTACGATCAAAGAGTGAGCTCAATATCTTAGGATGCATGGATCTTCACTTGGGCCATTGTCTTTCTTCCGATGATGGAACTCTTATATTTATTGGTTTTGGACATCTTAGATATGTTTGGTTTTATTTAGAATTCTTGTACACGACTTTTTGTAACACCTCAAAAACTCTAAGCTAAGATCTGAACCATTCTTTATTTGTTGTTAGATCCTAACCTGATGATTTCTAATGGTACATCGGTGTTAAGATACATTCTTAAGTGTGGTAAGTGTATTAGATATGAATTAAGGTCATAAAGAACCCCTGGATCTATCACGACCCGATTTCTCAGGTCATGATGGCACCTACAACCTCCCAATAGGTGAACCAATTCCCGTAGTCCAAAATGGTTAGTAATGGGCTACTACCTAACCAAGCACAACAAGCAAAAATAAGCGGAAGCTGAATATAAAGATAAGACACGCGGAAGCAACAACCCGAAATATATACATAAAGAAAACTACACCAACCCCAAGACTTGGTATCGACAGTACAGAAGCTTCTAATAGAATACAAGTGCTAGAAGTAACAAAATACAATATAAATCTCACTGAAAGTACAAGGAGCAATAGTGCCAAAAGATGAGGTGCTGTCAAACCCCGGCCGCCTGGAGCTCACCCTAGTCTCGAATATCTCAAAAGCTGCACGAGTCTCCAGTACGATCAACGGGGAAAGCTCACACTAATGTCTGCACCAAAAAGATGCAGAAGTGTAGTATAAACACCAAGACAACGGGTACTCAGTAGGCATCATTGGCCGACTGAGCGCATATAAGATATAAAAACAGTAAGTAGCAGATAGCAAGGAAGTAGTCATCGAAGCAATAGAGAAAGCACAAGGAACTAGCTCGGAGAATAGACAACCAAGAATTATAAGCATACAATGCTAGCACAGAAAACAAATATACACAGAACACAGGTGTAAGAAAGAGGGACACACCTGGGATCCATGCAACAATAGTATATAAAAGGAGAGAGAGTCAGGAACATGGCGATATACCGGTAAGCTCAAGTAAAAGGAAAAGAAGGAAAGCAGTCTATCATACTCAAGATGGAATCAACAAGCATAAGGAAATCATTACACCAATCCAACTTCAAGATAGCATAAACAGGAATCCACCTCACAAGTACAACCCGAGGATGGAATAACTAACCCATGATAACCGAGAAATACTACTCAAATCCTGATAAGAATAGAACCAGAAACTCACAATTTGCTCAGAAGGCCACACAAAAGTGCCCCAATAAGATAGGACTCCTAGCCTTCTCAATAATCAAAATCCCACAACCGGAGCCTCAACAAGCTAATAATTGCTAAATCACCAAGAAACAAGGACCATAACCAACTCTATAAAGTGACAAGAGTAATCTAAACTACTTACAGTCCCAACGACTGCCCATACAACCGAGGAACACAATTAAGTGAAAACAAACCCTCCGGCCGCCCATACAACTGGAGCGTACACTGAACACACAGCAAACAAGGGTGGAATCCGAGTGAAATATGCATAATAATGATAATCATGGAAGCGGTAATAGTAACCATGTATGCACCTCCACCCGGTACTTCGGTAGGAGGACCCATGGTGCGACGTACCTACTATAAACCATCTGACATTGTATACCCCTCCTTCGGCATGTTCGGCCCTTTGGACAGGTCCTGGAACAACAGGGCCCATGGAGGTCCCTGACCACATACAGTAACGAACGCGAAATCTCAGAGAACCAAAGCCTCGAAGTATGTGCCCAAAATTGAACAGAGTCTAAAATAGTAGTAGTAATCTCAAAAGACCCTCTCAAAGGGTGCCCAAAGTATACTCGGGTCTAAATCAGTGATAAAAGTCTGAATAACCCTCTCAAAGGGTGTCCAGAGCGAATCCGGGTCTAAATCAGTAAGAAATTAGGTCTAGTGCTCTGCCCAGCAGAGCCTAGTATCAGTAGGAAATCAAGTCTAGTGCTCTGCCCAGCAGAGCCTAGTACCAGTAGGAAATCAGGTCTAGTGCTCTTCCCAGCAGAGCCTAATATCAGTAGGAAATCAGTGTGAAATCATCCAAAATTGCATGTCATTATTAGATTATACCAAAAATGGGCCCCCGGAGCCATGCAAGTTTAGGAAAAACCATTTATAGTGGCTCGCAGCCAAAACTGAAGTAAACCATGTAGGAAAAACCTTTTTCATGGATGATATGCTTGCACACAAATATAAGTTAGCGCAACGTCTCACAAACATTCCTAACGGCCCTGCACAGGCTCCGCAGCTACTCAGCAGATATAACCAGCCTAAAAGGATATCTCTATGTCCGGGACTCACGGATATTGCCAAATAACCCACCATCTATGTTCCAGAGCCAATACAAGGCCACACAGGACCATAAGGGTAATATACAATACTGATACGAATACTATAATCAATGTACGAAATAAATGGACAAAAAAAGGCGGACAAGGTTTGGGGTACCAACCTATAACAACCCACCCAAGGATGCTAATTAATGCAGTTATAGCCTATATACGCAGAGTCTAGGTAGGGAAAACCATAACCTACCTGTCGCCTGATGAATAGCTGCGGGGACGGCGTCGTCCAGGCTCAAACTGCTTCAAGAAACTCCCAATTTGCAAAACTAATATCAAACCAGTAATCTACATGTCAAAACAAGACTGACGATATCCATAATGCCATAAACATAACCGGGTTAAAATCTGGGTCACAAACAGGCCCATGGTCCCCGCAACCTGAAATCCAAAACGGAAAACACCACAGTGTTCAAAACAATTCCGGGAGCACATGCTCAAAAATTTGAGTAAAAACGAACAACAATTGGGGCTCAAAACAGCCCGCTCAAGACAAAAAATAAAAGAGAATTTCAAGAATTGATCCGGAAATTGGGCAAGGAAGCTTACCACAATGCGAGAAATTACGCCAAGGGATAAGTACTAAATAAACCCACGAAACATGCAACCTCACACATGAATAGATTCTACAACCAAAATTCAAGCTTGAGAAGATGGCAACAATGGTGAGTTTAATCAATTGGCAAAGACAATTTGGGGATGAAGAAGACTCACCAATTTAGTGATGAAGGATGCCCACGGAGCTATGGTGAGATTACCCCAAGGAGATTGTTGTCCAGAAGTGGGGAATTTCGTATTTCGGAGCTTTTATCAAGTGAGCAACGAGGTGAAAAATGGGGAAATCAAGAAGAATATTTCATTTAAGACATTGCCAGCAGATACTGCAATTGCGGCAAAACCACTGCAAATGCGGACACTGCAAATGCGGCTAAAACAACGCAAATGTGGCAAAGCACCACAAATGCGGCATTTTACCGCAATTTTGGTTGCCACAAATGCGGTCAAATGCCCGCAAATGCGGACCCAACAGGTACAGCAAAGCTTAAAACTTTGAATGGACCCTCGGGATTCATCTGGGTCCTATGGACACAAATGAGTAGAGATATTTGACTAGAAACAGCGTTCCGGATCCAATGGAATTAACGAAAATCCCATTGGAGGTTGATTTAACAAAATTTGGGCCCCATGCCCATAATCAACCTTTAGCCAACTAATTTCAAAATGGAATCCAATGGACGGAAACAAGACCGGAAGACTCGGGGCCTAAACCAATGCTCCCCCTAGCCTAAACTCGACATTCCAGAGCTAACGGAGCTGATGAAATTTCCATCTGAGGTCGTCTTCTCCGAATGTTGACTCAAGTCAACCAAACAAGCCCAACTGGCCTAAAAACACAGAATGAGAGAGAATTCCAAGCTGAACAGCTCCCGGATCCTGACCAAAGGTCCCACTAGACCAAAGTCCACACTCCGGAGCTAACAGAACCGTCAGAATTTGATTCCGAGCACGTTCACCAAGGATGTTGACCGAAGTCAATGATTTCCAAAGTTAAAAGCTCTAAAACCAAGAATGGACAAAAAGACCAAACAAACGGCCTGGGCACCAAACTACTGGTCCCAGCATGCCATAAATGACTTGAGGCCACTACAAGCAAGCTCTAACAGTACAAGAAAGGCAAAAAAGCATAAATAAACGGAAGGGTCATTACATCATCCACTACTAAAAAGACTTTCATCCCCAAAATCAGGAAAGAAGGAAAGACTAGAGATTATAAGAACAATGGATACAAAGCCTGCACTACTCTCTCGGATAACTTGGGTAGCCTCCTCGACCGGACGGCAACCAACAGAATGAAACCACAAAAGTCAACCAAGCCTACACTTCATACTAGCCAAGCTAGAACCCAAACTCAAACTCCAAAACTCCAAAGATCTGCCAACCCAAACTGAACCTCAAGAATCTCAACCAGAAAGCACCGACACAACACCAAAACCAGAGAAGCAAGGCGATCAACATGCAGGACTCAAACCTTCAAAACCATAACCAAGTTCACCAAAAAAACCAATAACAACAACTCTAGTTCATGAACCCGCTGCTCCGCAAAACCCTTTTATTCTGAACCGAATCCTTTTGTACCATAATTGTAAACTTCATATAAGTTGAACGCTCGAGCCACTCTCGAAACATCAACTGACACACCGGAGATCCACAGTTCCTGCTTATACTTCATTATGAATGAAGCCACCATTTATACTCAAGCTCTTTCCAAGCCAAGTTATAGCCTACTAACCTTTGCCATCCAAGATAACAACCCGTAGCATATCACCGAAGAATGGAGTTACCTGGCCTGACTGACCATCAACCAATGTGCAAACACTTTTTCTAACATTAAACTCGATAACAGAACCCAACTGAACAACCCATCTGGACCCGATTGAAGTTTGCACATCTAAGTTAGGAAAGGTATATATGAATACCTTGTGTTGACGGAGAAACTTGCAAACTGTAGAATGAACCCAATTTCAGTGCATCGTGGTAAGCTGAATCAACTGGAAGTGAATGAACCAAGGAAACCTGCCCAAACAGACCCAAACCAAAACCAAAACCCTGTGAAGTGTGTGGTAAGCCTACCACGAAGTCCGTAACCATCACTAAGCTCTAAGCCCAAAGAAGTACCTACTGCTACTCTGAATACTTGGACACCATTCGGACTTGAAATTGCTTTACAAATCTCAACTTGGGAAGGAGTCTACCATACCATGAATATCAAGTCAAGACACCCCGTAAGCAAAGGAAAGGGTGTTTGAAGTCCCAAGTCACCATCTAGTTGTAGAAATTTGGCATAAATCATCAACTCACCTCTTTTGCTCGAATCAACTGCTCTACTGCATCTGTACATAACCAACCATTTCAAAGTATATATTATACCGGACTTCCATCCCATACTGGCCGAGTCTAACCACACTGGAACCTCATATAAAAGACAACCCCTGAAGACCCAACCAAAGTAGCATTTCAAACTCTCGGACATGAAGGCAGCGATCAATCTCAAAATATCATTAGAACTTTAAATAGCCTCCCTAACCTCAACCCGCACAACCTGATTGCATATAGCATACACCACTGCTGAATCCCGAACTCACACCGCTAAGTCTATCCAACCATAGTAGAAGAAACCTCGTGCTATCTAGAATACCATCAAAATCTGGAATGTCCAGCCTAACTCAAAAGTTAGCCAAGGACTAGGTGTCCAAGGCCAACTGTCACTCCACAGCTGAAATGGGGAAACTAAGTTGCTCAAACTCCATGTCTCCCAACCCAAAAAGCTGCAACTGAAAAGAACCAACCATGAACCATCCGAAGTAGTTTTCTAGCCCGCGATTATGAAACCCAACTTTAAAATTGCCAACCCAAGCCTTTGTTGAACCCATATGTTGTTAATGAACCTTTAGGAATCGAAGTAAACTAGGCTTTGAATTACAAGTTTCCAAAACCACAGCTGCTACTGAAATCTCAAATCAATTGAAGGAAAACCGCTGCAATCTGTAGTAGGTCAAACCAAGTACCCAACACACAACCCAAGCAAACCTTCGTCGTCACCTCAGCCAATAACTAAAACACACAAGCACGCATAAAGAGTCATCTCCCTCCTTCTTCAACTAAACAAAACCCTTCCTTAGCATATACTGACCATACAAACTCCTTCTCAAATAAAATCTGGAGCCATTACCTTAGTTCTCACATCTATATTGGCAAGCTCAATAATGTAGGAGACGAATGGGTCGGATGCCCAACTCACCCAAAATGCTAATAGTACAACTTATCCATGAGGCTACGTCAACACTCAGTCAAAAATGCTAAATCAAAACTCAATCACAATACCGAAATCAAAAGCTCATCCAGAGAACTACGATCGAAATTCATTCTAACTAGAACCGGGGAAAATGATAAGACAACCCAACCAGACAAGAAACTGAGGGAGACTATGGGAGCAACCCACATACCTGCCAACATTCTAAACCAACCAAACAAAGAGGGTCGACTCTAATCACCCAAAAAGCAAAACCAAACCATGCTCACTAGCATAACCAATACCTCATATCTCAAGACAGAAGCTCAAACTTCAGCACAACTACTGGTAACACCAAACCAAAACAAGAACCTCTAGCCATGATAGTTAACAGCCCAGAAAATCGACCATCTAGGACCGCTCAAAAGGTAAAACTCAGCATAAGTCTAGAGCCACGGCGAAACAGGAAATAAACCAAACCAGAAATAGACTAACAAGAACTACCCACAAGCTACAACTTCGGGTAAACACCTATCAAGGATAACTCACCCCCATCCACTACTAAGGAATAAACTACCAAAAAAATAATGCATAAAAGCTACAATCCGAAAATCAAACAACTAAATAAGCAGCAGGTAGGCATATAAGCAAATAAATGAGACAAAGGATTGAATCGCAACGCGAGCAAGACTATCATAAGTCAAAAGTAATAGGATCCTGACCTAGATAAATGGTATCAGGGACCTCTACCTTGGGCCCACCAAGAGGGGAATCAACCTGACAATGTCTAACACTGGCCGGAGTAGTCAAAGTTGAAGGCTCTGTCATCCTTCGACGGGGATAGTATATAGAAAAGTGACAAAGCACTCCACAATCGTAACAACCAGGCTGACTGGGATATGCAATAGTGGGGCACTTTATAATAGAGTGCCCAAGCTCACCACACCGGTGACAACCCTTACCAAAACCACAAGCCCGAAAGCCACCTCGAGTCTGGGAACCTTGAAAACCATCCTGACCACGATGTCTCTTAGCACTACCCCCATAAACCTCATGGCATAAACTCTCGATAGCCCAAGCATGATCCACTACCTGTAGGAAGGTCATCCCAACTGTAACCAAATGCTCGGTTGCCAAATGGAGCCGTGAAATTAAACCTCTGACAAAACTCTGAACCCTATCAAACTCTAAAGGTACAGCCCTAGCAGTATGCCTAACCATGTCATGAAATCTTGCCTCATACTCCAATATCGATAGACAACCCTACTGAAGAACTGGTAGCACAACCCTAGTTGAAGCACTGCTCATAGACCGGGTACTAAAATACCCACTGGAGGACTCAGAGTCCTAGCCATGATTTCCTGAAGAACTGGGGAAGCTATGAGTCCAATTGGAGGCTGGTTGGTCCCACAACCCCTATCTGATGCGGTAAACTCTCCCTCTATAGTCCTGGCACTTATGAAAGTACTGAAGCAACAGGCACAGAAGCCTCGACATCACCCATTGTCAAACTCATCTTAGGCATCTGAGAAGGAATGAAACAACCGAAGTTCTTAGAAGTCAATAAAGCCAGGAACGCATGATAAGGAGCGAAGGAGATGAAACTTTTCCTAACAATGCCATGTAGCCTCCTGCAGATAGGATACAGATGTCATCGTACTGATCCATGAGACTCTATGTAGACACTTGATTCTATACCACGACACTGGTGAACCTAGAGCTCTGATACCAAGCTGTCACAACCCAATTTCTCAGATGGCACCTACAACCCCCAGTAGGCGAACCAATTCTTGTAGCCCAGAATAGTTAGTAATGGGCTACTACCTAACCAAGCATAACAAGCAGAAATAAACAAAAGCTGAATATAAAGATAAGACATATGGAAGCAACAACCCAAAAATATATACATAAAGAAAACTACACAGACCCCAAGAGATGGTATCGACAGTACAGAAGCTTCTAATAGAATACAAGTGCTAGAAGTAACAAAATATAATATAAATCTATCTTTGAAAGTACAAGGAGCAACAGTGCCAAAAGATGAGGTGTGGTCAAACCCCAGCCGCCTGGAGCTCACCCTAGTCTCGAATATCTTAAAAGCTACATGAGTCTCCAAAGCGACCAATGGCGAAAGCTCACACTAATGTCCACACCAAAAAGATGCAGAAGGGTAGTATGAGCACTAAGACAATGGGTACTCAGTAGGCATCATCAATCGACTGAGCGCATATAAGATATAAAAATAGAAAGCAGCAGATAGCAAGCAAGTAGTCACCGAAGTAATAGAGAAAGCACAAGAAACTAGCACGGAGAATAGACAACCAAGAATTATAAGCATATAATGCCAGCACAGAAAACAAATATACACAGAACACAGGTGTAAGAAAGAGGGACGCACCTGGGATCCTTGCAATAATAGTATATAAAAGGAGAGAGAGTCAGGAACATGGTGGTATATCGATAACCTCAAGAAAAAGGAAAATAAAGAAAGAAGTTAGTCATACTCAAGATGGAATCAACAAGCATAAGAAATCATTACACCTATCCAACTTCGAGATAGCATAAACAGGAAATCCATCTCACAAGTACAACCCTGGGATGGAATAATTAACCCACGATAACTGAGAAATGCTACTCAAATCTTGATATGAATGGAACCAGAAACTCACAATCTGCTCAAAAGGCGACATAAAAGTTCCTCAATAAGATAGGACTCCCTATCCCACTCAATAATCAAAATCCCACAAACGGAGCCTCAACAGGCTAATAATCGCTAAATCACCAAGAAATAAGGACCATAACCAGATCTATAAAGCGATAAGAGTAATCTAAACTACCTACAGTTCCAACGGCCTCCCATACAACCGAGAATGCAATTAAGTGAAAACAAACCCTCCGGCCTCCCATACAACCAGAGCGTACACTGAAAAAATAGCAAACTAGGGTGGAATCCGAGTGAAATATGCATGATGATGATAATGATGGAACTGGTAATAGTAACCCTGTATGCACCTCCACCTAGAACTTTGGTAGGAGCAACCATGGTGGGACGTACCTTCTATACACCATACGACACCATACCCTGGAATAGCAGGGCCCATGGAGGTCCCTCGCCACATACAGTAATAAACGCGAAATCTCAATGAACCAGAGCCTCAAAAAGTACGTTCCCAAACTTAAACTTGGTCTAAAATAGTAGTAGTAATCTCAAAAGACCCTTTCAGAGGGTGCCGAAGTATACTCGGGTCTAAATCAGTGATAAAAGTCTCAATAACCCTCTCAAAGGGTGCCCAGAGCATATCTGGGTCTAAATCAGTAAGAAATCAGGTCTAGTGCTCTTCCCAGCAAAGCCTAGTATCAGTAGGAAATCAAGTCTACTGTTCTGCCCAGCAGAGCCTAGTATCAATAAGAAATCTGGTCTAGTGCTCTGCCCAGTAGAACTTAGTATCAGTAGGAAATCAAGTGTGAATCAGGTCTAGTGCTCTGCCCAGCAGAGCCTAGTATCAGTAGAAAATCAGTGTGAAATCATCCAAAATCGCATGTCATCATCAGATTATACCAAAAACAGGCCCCTGCAGCCTTGCAAGCATAGAAAAAACCATCTGTAGTGGCTCGCAGCCAAAACCGCAGTAAAACATGCAGGGAAAACATTTTTCATGGATGATATGCTCGCACACAAATATAAGTTAGCCTAACGGCTCACAAATATTCCTACTGGCACTACACAGGCTCCGCAGCTACTCAGCAGACATAACCAGCCTAAAAAGATATCTCTATGTCTGGGACTCACGGACATTCCCAAATAACCCACCATCTATGTTTCAGAGTCAATACAAGGCCACACAGGACCACAAGGGTAATATACAATACTGATATGAATACTACAATCAACGTAAAAAAACAAATAGACAGAAAAAGGCAGACAAGGTCTGGGGTACCAACCTATAACAACCCACCCAAGGATACTAATTAATGCAGTTATAGCCTATATACGGAGAGTCTAGGTAGGGAAAGCCATAACCTACCTGTCATCCGATGAATAGTTACGGGAATGGCATTGTCCAGGCTCGAACTACTCTGAGAAACTCCCAATTTGCAAAACTAATATCAAAACAATAATATACACGTCAAAACAAGACTAACGATACCTTTAATGCCATAAACATAAGCGGGTCAAAATCTGGGTCACAAATGGGCTCATGGGCCTCATAACCCAAAACCAGAAATGGAAAACAACACAATCTTCAACACAATTCTGGGAGCACATGCTCAAAAATTGAGCAGAAACAGACAACAAATGGGGCTCAAAATAGCCTGCTCAAGCCAAGAAATAAAAGAGGAATTTCAAGAATTAATCCGGAAATTGGGCAAGGAAGCTTACACAATGCGAGAAATTATGCCAAGGGATAAGTACTGAATGAACCCACGAAACATACAACCTCACACATTAATAGACTCTACAACCAAAATTCGAGCTTGAGAAGATGGCAACAATGGTGAGTTTAATCAATTGGCGAAGACAATTTAGGGATGAAGAAGACTCACCAATTTAGTGACGAAGGATGCCCACGGATCTATGGTGAGATTACCCCAAGGAGATTGTTGGCCAGAAGTGGGGAATTTCGTATTTGGGAGCTTTTATCAAGTGAGCAACGAGGTGAAAAATGGGGAAATGAAGAAGAATATTTCATTTAAGACATTGACAGCAGATACTGCAATTGCGGCAAAACCACTGCAAATGCGGCTAAAACACCACAAATGTGGCAAAGCACTACAAATGCGGCATTTTACCGCAATTGTGGTTGCTGCAAATGCGGTCAAATGCCCACAAATGCGGACCCAACAGGTACAGCAAAGCTTAAAACTTCGAATGGACCCTCGGGATTCATCTGGGGTCCCACAAACACAAACGAGTAGAGCTATTTGACTAGAAACGGCATTTTAGATCGAATAGAATTGAAAAAAATCCTATCGAAGGTTGATTTAATGAAAAGTGGGCCCTATGCCCATAATCAACCTTTAGCCAACTAATTCCAAAATGGAACCCAATGGCCAAATATAAGACCGGAAGTCTCGGGACCCGAACCAATGGTCCCCTAGCCTAAACTTGACATTCTAGAGCTAATGGCACTGACAAAATTTCCATCTGAGGTCTTCTTCTCTGAATGTTGATCCAAGTCAACCAAACAAGCCCAACTAACCTGAAAACACAAAATGAGAGAGAATTCTAAGCTGAAAAGCTCTCCTATCCTGACCAAAGGTCCCACTAGACCAAAGTCCATGCTTTGGAGCTAACAGAACCGTCAGAATTCGATTCCGAGCATGTTCACCAAGGATGTTGACTGAAGTCAATGATTTCCAAAGTTAAAAGCTCTAAAACTAAGAATGGACAAAAAGACCAAACAAATAGCCCGGGCACCAAACTACCGCTCCAAGCAAGCCATAAATGACTTGGGACTGCTACAAGCAAGCTCTAACAGTGCAAAAAATGCATAAATGACCAGAAAGGTCATTACATCAAAGTTGAGTTGAAAGCACACCAACCAATTAAGTTTTCATGTAAGACTCAACTTTGGTAAACTTCAAATGATCATAACTCATATAATATAAAGAGTTAGGTGACCTAGTGTGCACCAAATTAAAGGTCTTTGAGTTTTCTTTCCAACGCCACCAATTGCATATTATTCTGAGTCTGGAGCAAACGTTTATCAGTATTTTACTAAAATGTATATGTCTGTCAAAATGAGAGACAGTAACCACGGGAGGCATCCACGGCTCATGGATCAAACCACGAACCATGGATCGCATCTGTGGAAATCAGCCCTGGAAATTAATTTTTACCTAAAAATCATGAGAGAGTTCTACGGGTCATGGAACTATCTAGGTGTCATGAAACCCACTTTTGGAAATCAGTCCAGAGGCTTGAAAAGTGCCCAGGAACCACGAACCCCATTCCACGGACCGTGGTTCATTCCACGGGCCTTGGTTCATGCCTGCGGAAGCCTATGACAAAATTTTCAAAAGGTTTTAAACTCGTTTCCATGGATATTTTAGTAATTTTTCACCCTTTTAACTCCTATACTAAGTTGTTTTAGGCCTATTTAGAGGGTTTTTATTCATACTTGGTTAAATTTCTCCTCATTCCTTCAATCTAACCTCAAGAAGAAAGAAAGTGATTCTTCTCTCAAGCTCCAGGGACTAGGGTTCCTTCTCCAATCCTCCACCCTCAAGTCCCAAGTTAAGAAAGCTTCAAGTTCAGGTATGTGGGTATTCAATAAGGGATTCCTTCCACCCTTATGCCCGAAATCCCAAGATCTATTTTGAAATTATGAATTTCTCAAGTTAGGGTTCTTACCCAATTACATGATTTTTCTATACATTCATTTTTCTCATGTTATCATATGATTTCAAATTATAATTTCATAATTTTGCATGGGTTTTTACAAGTATTTATTTATCTCATGATTTGAAGGATAACCCTAGCCTAATTTTACATGTATGATTTATTTGAAGAAAATTGGTATTTTTAGACAACATGACCTCATGTATTCAAGAAATTGCATGCCTAGTTCTTCAAGTTATGAATTTCTATAAGATTATGTATTTGAACTAGTACTATGCAAACCTTTAAGATATGATTTTCTATGAATGATATGACATCCTGACATGCCATCAATGTGCATGAACAATTTTTCAAAAGCATGGTTCGTGAGTAGTATGACATCCAGGTTTGCCACTATGACTATGAATAAGCTTTGAAATCCAGATATGTCATATGATATGTGAGCTTTATAATATGTTTTGGGAGTAGTATTTAGCACCTAGTCGACAAGGGTTCTAGATAACCTAAGTCTAGAACTACATTGCCACCGTAGGTTTACCTTCTAGGCGCACTTCAGGATCCTTATGATTATGGTTCTAACTTTGGCCAGTTAGGACAACCTTTTTTATTATGGGTTTATGACACTAGATTCCATGGTGCTTAACATAGTTTATGTCGGTTATAAGAAACTCAGACAAGAATGATTTTAAGTTACTAAGTCATATGATATTCAGTTTTCAAGCTTGTCTCATTGTTTTATGACCTATGCTTAAACTACGACTAATACCTATGATTTTCACTTGAGTCCTTATACTATGATTTCTCCTACTATTGCATGATTTTAGCTTTAAGTATGTTTTCAAGAATGTCTTTACCATGATTTTGCATAATTTTTCTTACTCAGTACATTTCATAGTACTGACCGCATACCTCTTTGTGTTGCATCCTATCATGATGTAGATTCAGTAGCTCACTCCTAGACTCATGGCTAGTAGATCAGCAGCACATCCAGCCAGCTTGGTGAGTCCTTCTCATTCGAGGGCTTGGAGTTTAACTTCATTTTAGTATTTTTTTTCTTTTAGTCAGTTTAAATATTTAGAGTTAGTCGGGGGCTAATCCCAGCAGCTCGTCAGTAGTAGAGGTTTTCAGACATCGAGTCACATATCCAGTTGTATACAGATTGTCACTCTAAGACTTATATTTATACAATAGATTAAGTTGCTCATTACTTCAGTTAAAGCTTCCGCTTAGTATTTATGTTATTTAAGTTTAAGTCATGCCAAGGCCAAGGGTTAGCTTGGGATCACTTATGGTCTCAGGTCCCATGTTACATCCAGGGGGTAGTCTCAGGGCGTGACACTTTTGGATCTTGGGGAAATGTAATATATATTTAATTTTCTGCACATTTATTATATTACTCTTGATTAATGTTGGTTTTTGCATTAATTTTCTAAAATTGGCTAAGTGGATGAGTTACGGTTCAAGTTAGATGGTTCTATCACTGGAGGATTACTATGGGTGTCACTCATGGCCATTTGGATTGTGATAAAGTTTATATTAGAGCCCCAGTTCATCGATCTCATCATACAAGAACTAGTCTAGTAGAGTCTTTTTGAATGGTATGTAGACGTCTGTAATTTTCTTCTAGAGGCTATAGGATATTATAAAAACTCAACTTCTTCCTTTCTTCATGCTATTACTTGATTTTAATTGGTATTTATCGATCTAAATTGGTATATGACTCTTTCACTTTTATTCTCATAGATGGTGAGAACACGTTCTTTAAAAGCAAGAGCAGTGTTGCTCGAACCTGTAGTTGAGGTGGTGGTTTATGGCAAAGGACAAGCAAGAGGAGGACGAGGTAAGGGAAGGAGAGAAGCACCAACTAGGGGCAGAGCTTGGGCCAAAGCACTGGCTCGGGAGAGATCAATGTCTCCTCCCCTACACGAGGATCTTCTAAGGTTGTAGAGGATGAAGTAGTACTTATTATGAATTATGAGGTAGCACCAATTCAGTAAGGTGCAACTCTAACTTAGATATTGTCAATTATGATTCAACAGGTCCTAAGTTTTCTAAGTGGGCTGACAGGGACTGAAAACACACTTGAAGTTCCTACATTTCAACATCCAGAGGGTACAGCATGTTGCTGCTATGGCTCATTGGATAGATGCGGCTTTAGATACAGGTAGTTTTTGACAACCAGTAATAGGTCTTGTGATGACCGGTGGTGAGCATGACCTTTTTAGTCAGTTTGTCAAAATGAAGCCTCCAGTCTTCCATGGTTTAGAGTCTAAGGATGGGTACAAATTTATTATTAATTGCCATGAGCGACTGCATATGATAGGTATAATTGATAGGTATAGGGTTGAGTTTGTCACTTTTCAGGTGCAGGGTGATGCAAAAATATGGTGGAGGGCCTTGGTCAATCATAGGCCTACTGGGGAACTCCTATTGACTTAGAGTCAGTTTTACCAAGTGATCCTAGAGAAGTACATTCTGTGTACTATGTGAAACAGGAGGAGAGATGATTTTTCTTACATTGAGCAGGGCAATTTGTCAGTTGCAACCTATGAGGACCGGTTCCATTCTCTTGCCTGGCATTCTACACAGTTGGTCAACATTGAAGAGGAACAAATTCGCCATTTCATGAAAGGGTTAAAAACAGGGCTTCAGATTTTAGCTTTGCAAGTGGCATCCTTCGGCAGGTCTTTTAAGGAGGTGATTGAATTTGTTAAAAATATGGAAGGTGTGAAACAAGATGGCTATGCAAAATAGCTTCAAAGAATCCCCGGTCAGGGGGCAATTTCAGTGGTCAGTATTCTAAGGGTTAGAGTTTGCAAGGATACCCTGCATTCCTTATTCAATCTGCGGTGCAGGTGTCTGCTAGGGTTTGTCAGTGGCCAGCTAACGTTCTTTAGATTTTGGTAGTTATCTTACTTCTTCTGCTCTAGTTCACTGACCTACCTTGGACCGTGCTTGGTATGAGTGCGATTAGATTGGTCATATTCAGAGGAATTATCCTAGATATTGACAGTCTGGTCACCAGTAGGCTCTAGAGTTCTGACAGGTGGAGGAGGTAATGGATATGGTAGAGATCGCCCGCAGGGCATACGTGGTGGTTACGTGACTGGTAAAGGTGTCGCTCACCCCAATCGGGTGATGGTAATCCTGGCAAATGTGGTAATCAGCCTAATAGGGGAGGCACACATGCAGGTGGTAGGAATCACTTCTACACCTTTCCAGGCAGGCCCGAGACAGAGGCATCGGATGTAGTGATCACAAGTACTATTCTTATCGGTGACCGCATGGCTTCAATTTTATTTGATCCTGGTTCTACTTTCTCATATGGATTTGATAGTTTTGTTGTGGGATTAGACATGGTTTGTGTCACAACTCAATATCTCAGGTCATGATGGCACCTACAACTCCCCCCGTAGGCAAACCAATCCTCATAGCCCGAAATGGTTAGTAATGGGATACTAATGAAGCAAAGCACACAAGATAGATTAATAAGCGGAAGAACGTAAAGAAGACATGAAAGGAGGAAAACAACCTGAAATGTGTGTGTGTATATATATATATATATATATGAAAGCTAAAACATCCCATGACCTGGTATCATAGTATAGAATCCACTACTAAAATATACATAGTACAAGAGAGAGTACAAAAATAGTATATACAATTGTCTCTAAATAAGAAAAAGAGTAAATAGTGCCAAAAAGAAAAGATATGGTCAAGCCTCGGTCATCAGGAGCTCACCCTAGTCTCGGATGTCCAAAAGTTGCACGAGTATCCATGCGGTCAACGGTTATAGCTCACACTAGGATCTGCACTAGAAATATGCAAAAGTATAGTATGAGCACCAATTGCAAAGCAATGTGTATCCAATAGGCATCATAGGCGGACTGAGCATATATAAGATATAAAATCAGTAAATAGTCGATAAGAAAGAAATAGTCATAGAAACAAACAGAGGGAAACACACAGAAGCTAGCAACATATAGAAGACAAGGAAAACAAGTATACTATGCTAGCTACAGAAGATGTATATCACAGAACACAGGTGAACGAATAGAGAATGCACCTAGATCCTTGCAACAATAATATATACAGAGAGTTTAAGAAAATGGCAGTATATCGGTAACCTCAAATAAAGGGAAAGAAGGAAAAGCAACTAAATATAGTCAAGCTAGCAATAAAGCTCACAGAGTAAGGATGATCAGAGAATAACTCACAAGTAGACATAATATGACCAAAAACTACAATAGGATCAAGAAAACTACTCTACCTACAGTCCCAACGGGCGTTCATACACCCGAGTAACACAAACAAGTGAAAACAAACCCTCTGGCATTCCATACTATCATAGCGTACACTCAACAAATAGCAAACAAGAGTGAAACCATACAAACAATAAATGATGTGATATGATATAATCAGGTTGTACTGTATGCACTCCCTCTAGCACTCGTATGTCACGACCCAACTAAGTTATGCGGGCACCTACTCTAATCTACCTAGATAGGAGAATCCTTACCACCCAATCCAACAGGTAATGCGTAAAAAGAAATAAAACCATGAAAATAAACCCTTTTAATACAAGAAAATCATTTACAATAATTGAAATAATTAAACCATTTACAATATAAATGTTACCCTCTCTAGAACCTAGTCTAAGCCAGTATAAGAGCTACTACATGAGTATTTCAAGGAAAATATAAAAGGACACAACTCCACCATAGAAACAAGGAGTAGGAGCTGTTGGAGATCACCATCGTCATGTACCTATGAAACATCACCAACCTTGCAACCAGACTATACCCAAAAAGGTATAGCAAGAGTAGAATCAGTACAAACACATGTATTGGTAGGCATAATCGGTCGACCCGAATCCACACATAACATCATATAAGAAATCAAGGGAAATACACATTTAAACTATAACACCTCATTCCCTCAACATCCACCTTGATTAACCCGCTTCAAAACCAAACCTTCCTAACCCTTCTGCTGCCAACTCCACCACTATGAGATGTTATGCTCTGACTCTCTACGACTTCCCAAGTCAAACTTATCACCTAGACTTCCCAAGTCACCTTAACCATTGCCAACATTTATGTCCATACTCGGACTACCATTTTCTTACTCAAGTCAACCACTATGACTCAACAACCCAGAGTAAACCCCACTACTTAATGACTGCTTTCTTGTATTCTGCTTATTACTGTTTTTATATCTTATATGTGCTCATTCGGTCAATGATGCCTATTGGGTACCCGTTTCTTAGTAATTGGTGCTCATACTATACTTCTGTATTTTTTTGTGCAGATATTAGTTGAGCTTTCGTCATTGATCGCGTTGGAGACTCATACAGCTTTTGAATATTTGAGACTAGGGTGAGCGCCTGACGGTCGGAGCTTGACCACATCTCATATTTTGTATTGTTACTCTTATATATTCGGAGATGGTTGTACTTATCATTTTGTTACTTTTAGCACTTGTATTCTATTAGAAGCTTCTGTACTATTGATACCAAGTCTTTAGGTTGGTATAGTTTCATTATGTATATATTCAGGTTTTGCTTCCGCTTTGTCTATCTTTATATTTTGCTTTCACTTATTTCTGCTTATTGTGCATATTGGTTAAGTAGTAGCTCATTAATAACTGTTCTGGACTACGGGGATTGATTTGCCTAGTGGGGAGTTGTAGGTGTCATCATGACCTGAGAAATTGGGTCATGACAGCTTGCTATCAGAGCTCTAGGTTCACCAGTGTCATGGTACAGAAGCAAGTGTCTAAGTAGAGTCTCGTGGATCGGTACGATGACGTCCGTATCCTATCTGCGGGAGGCAACAGTGCATTGTTAGGAAAAGTTTCATCTTCTTAGCTCCAATCGTGCATTCATGGCTCTATTGACTTCTAACACTTTGGTTGTTTCATTCCTTCTCAGATGCCTAGGACGAGTTTGATAGCCGTTGGTGTCGAGGCTCTTCGAGGTTTACTTTTAGGTTGTGTAGGCCATGGTGGGTTATTCTTGTGAGGTGATTTACCCGGAGTTGTAGCTCATGAGTAGTTTTTGTTAGTCTCTTTTCTGGTTGGGCTTGTTTCCTATTTCATTGTGGCTCTAGGCTTGTGTTGAGTCTTCTCTATTGAGCGGTCCTAGATGGTTGTTGCCTAGGCTATTTTCTAGCATTTGCTAGGGGTTCTTGTGTTAGTTTAGTATTATTGGTGGTTGTGCCGCAGGTTGAGCTCTTGTCTTAAGTTGAGAGGCGTCAGTTATGCTAGTGTGCTTTGATTGGTTTGGTTTTATCGGTTGTTTAGAATTGACCCTCTTGTTTGGTTGGTTTAGGAGGTTGGCAAGTATGTGGGTTGTACCTATAGTCTCCTTCAATTTCTTGTCCGGTTGGGTGGTTTTATTTTTTCCCTAGATTTTGATCGTAGTTCTCAGGTTGAGCTTTTGATTTGTGGCATCGTGGTTGAGTTTTGACTATGGAATTATGGCTAAGTATTTCCAGTAAGAGTTGTAGGAGCTAAGGGAATAGCTCCAGAGTCTTCTGAGAAAGGTTTGTGGAATTTAGTGTATCCTTGGAAATGGTTTCATTTGGTTTGCGAAAGGGGGTGATGACTCCTTGTGTATATATTTGTTTTAGTAGCTGACTGAGGTAGCATCCAAAAGTTTGCTTTGGGATTATATGTTGGTGATTTGCGTCGACTGCGTTTAGGTTGTGGTGTCATTCCTTTGATAGATTCAAGGTCATAATTCCTTCTAGTATGAGATTGAGGTAGTTGTCATCTCAGTACTACCTTTGGGAGCTTGTTGTATCGACCTTGGCTCCCTTGTTACCTTCTTCGGGGGAAGCAAGTTCTAGTAGCATCTATGGATTGGGCAAATTATATATTTATGGCCTAGTAGGCTCCAGTACCTGAGTGTTCATTGACAGCGTATGGGTCTACTTATCGGTTTCATTAGAGGCATTGGTTGGCAAATTAGAGTTGGGTTTCATAATTTTGGGCTGTCAGGTTACATCAGGCAATTCGTGAAAGTTTCTCCTTAGTTGCAGCATCCTTGTGCCAGGAAGCAGTGGGTGCGAGCAACCTAGCTTCTTTATTTTAGGATTGGAATGATTATTGGCCTTGGACACCCAGTCCTTGGCTAACCTTTGAGTTAGGATAGAGATCCCAAATTTTAGTGGTGTTCGTGATAGTTCGAGGTTCCTTCTACCTTGGTTGGATAGATTTAGAGGTGTAAGTTCGAGATTCAGTAGTAGTGTATTATATGTGATCAGATCGTGCGGGTTGAGACTAGCGAAGCTAATGTGGGTTCTAATGATACTTTGAGGTTGGTGGTCGCACTTGTATTCCGAGGGTTTGAAAGCTTGCTTAGTTAATTCTTTTAGGGTTGTCTTTTGTGTGGGGTCCCAGTGTTGGTTAGACTCGACCAGTATGGACTAGCAGTTCGGTATGTTATATGCTTCGGAATTGGTGATTTGTGTGTTGATGTAGTAGAACGGTTGCTTCGAGCCAAGGAGGTAAGTTGATAGGCTATGAAAATTAATATAGCTAGATGGCAACCTTGGAGTTCAAACACCCTTCCTTTGTCTTCAGGGTGTTTTGATTTGATATTCGTGGAATGGTGGACTTCTTCCCGAGGTGAGATTAGTAAGGCGAGTTCAAATCCAAATGGTGTTTGAGTATTTGGAGTACCAGTAGTACTTCTCAAAGTTTGGAGCTTAGTGATAACTACGGACTTCGTGGTAGGCTTACCACACTTCTTGCAGGATCTTGCTTTTGGATTGGGTCTATTAGGCAGGTTTCCCTGGTGCATTCATTTTCTATTGATTCAGATTTGGTACGGTTCAATGAGGTTGTCTTCATTCTACAGTTTGGAAGTTTCTTCGTCAACACAAGGTGTTCATACATGCCTTTCCTAACCCTGGTATGCAAATTTTAGTCGAGTTTAGATAGGTTGTTCTGTTGGGTTTAGTTATCGAGTTCGGTGTTAGCAAGGGTATTCATCCGTTGGTTGGTGGTCAGTTGGGGTGAAACTACTACAGTTTTGAGTATGTGCTTTGGGTTAGTGTTTTGGATGGCAAAGGCTAGTAGACTATAAATTGGCTTGGAAAGAGTTTGAGCAAAAAGGGTAGATTCATTCATGGTAGAGTATAAGTGGGAACTATGGATCTCCGGTTTGTCAGTTTATGCTTCGAGGGTGGTTTGAGTGTTCGAATTATATGAAACTTCTGGTGGGTGCTACAAAAGGGTTCAGTTTAGAATAAAGGGTTTTACGGATCAGCGGGTGCATAAGTTAGAGTTTTTGGGTGTTGGCTTTTTTGGTGAACTTGTTTGTGGTTTCAAAGATTCGAGTTCGATGTGTTGGTCACCTTGCTTCTCTGACTTCGGTGTTATGTCAGTGCCTTCCGATTGAGATTCTCGAGGTTCAATTTGGGTTGGCAAACCCATGGTGTTTTGGAGTTTTAGTTTGGATTCTAGCTTTGATATTATTGAGTTTAAGGCTTGGTTACATTTGTTGGTTCTGTTGGGTGTCTTCTGGTCGAGGAGGCTACCCGGGTTGTCCGAGAGAGTAGTGCGGGCTTTGTATCCGCTATTCTTTTAATCTCTAGACTTTCCTTCTTTCCTGACTTTCGAGGAAGAAAGTCATTTTAGTAGTGGATGATGTAATGACCCTTCTGGTCATTTACACGTGTTCGCCTTTCTTGTATCATTATATCTTGCCTGTAGTGTCGCCAAGTAATTTATGGATTGCTGCGACCGGTAGTTCGGTGCCTGGGCCGTTTGTTTGGTATTTTTGGTTGTTTCTTATTTTAGAGCTTTAGGCTTTTGAAATCGTTGACTTTAGTCAACATTTTTAGTGAACGTGCTTGGAATCGAATTCCAACAGTTTCGTTAGCTTCGAAGCGTGGACTTTGGTCTAATGGGACCTTTTGTCGGGATTCGGGAGCTTTTCAGCTTAGAATTCTCTCTCATTCTGTGTTTTCAAGTCAGTTGGACTTGTTTGGTTGACTTTGGTCAACATTCGAAGAAGACGGCCTCGGGTGGAAATTTTGTCCGCGTTGTTAGCTCCAGAATGCCGATTTTGTGTTAGTTAGTTGGTTGGTTTGGATCTCGAGTGAGCCGAGCTCATTTTGGATGTTTAGTTGGCATTAGTTAGTGTTGACATGGGTCAACATTCCTCTAAGACGACCTCGTATGGAAGTTTCATCAATTTCGTTGAGTCTGGAATGTTATTTCCACTCTAATAGCACTATTGGTTTTTGAGTATCGGGTTCCGATTGTGCCCGGAATGCCCCGTAGAAGTTTTGGCTGTTGTTGGTTTTTATGCTTCTGGTGGCCTTCAGCGCGATAGCGCCCAGGCAGTGCAATTGCGCTAGCCTATGATTTTCCCTTCAGCGCGATCGCGCTCCTTTAGTGCGATAGCGCTGGTCTGTGATCCTCCCTTCAGCGCGATCGTGCTCCTTTAGCGCGATCGTGCTCCTTTAGCGCGATAGCGCTGGATTGCGCCCAGGCCAATAAAATTCACTTTCTTCATTTTTCCAGACTGTTTCATAGTTTCCCCAACTCCAAATCAGTTTCCACTCTCTAGAACTTGCTCCAAATCAGTCCTAAAAGCTTGGGGAACCCACCAAATTATTGGGAAATCTTATTCCTCGTCGTTTGGTAAAGCCTTCTTCCCCAAAAATCATTTCTTCTCCATTGTTACAAACCTCCATTGTTGCTATTTCTCAAAGCTTGAAAATCCCTTGAAGAATCTGCCCTCTTGAGCTTTGCATGATCATGGGTTTGGATTTTTCACTTCTTTAGCTTGTCTTCTCGTTGTGGTAAGTATCTTTTGTTTAATTTTTGGATTTATTCCTTGAATTTTCATCTTTAATTCTTGACTTGAGCGGGCTATTTTGAGCCCCAATTACTGTCTCTTTCCGCTCAAATTTTGAGCATGTGCTCCCGGGATGGTAAGAAACACATGGATGTTTTTTATTTTCGATTTTGGGTTACGAGGCCCATGCGCTCGTTTGATTTTGACCCGATTATATTTATAGCATTATGGGTATCATTAGTCTTGTATTAACGCCTAGATTATTGTGTTGATAGTGTTTTTGTGAATTGGAGCTTCCTAGAGCAGTTCAATCATTGGCGATGTCATTCCTGCAGCTAATCGTCGGACGACAGGTAGGTTATGGTCTTCCCTACCTAGACTCTGCGTATATAGGCTATAACTACATTAATTAGTATCCTTGGGTGGGTTGTATTAGGATGGTACCCTCTGACCTTATCCGCCTTTTCTGTCCATTTATTTCATACGTTGTTTGTATTATTCGTGTAGTATTGTACATTACCCTTGTGGTCCTGTATGGCCTTGTATTGACTCTGGAACATAGATGGTGGGTTATTTGGGAATGTTCGCGAGTCCCGTACATAGAGCTTTTATTTTAGGCTGGTTATGTATGTTGTAGAGCTGGTTGAGTATGTGCAGGGCCGGTAGCAATGTTTATGAGCCATTGGACTAAATTATATCTGTGTGTGAGCATATCATCCATGAAAAGGTTTTTCCTGCATATTTTATCACTATTTTGGCTTCGGCCTACTAGAGACGATTTTCTAAACCTTGCATGGCCCTTGGGGCCTATTTTCGGCATAAATGATGATAAAATGGGATTTGGATGATTTCATACTTGATTTCCTGCTGATACTAGGCTCGGCAGAGCCAAAGCACTAGACTTGATTTTATTACTGATTTAGACCCGGATATGCTCTGGGAACCCTTTGAGAGGGTTATTGGGACTGTTACTACTGATTTAGACCCGAAAATACTCCGGGAACCCTTTATAAGGGTTATTGAGGTTTGGCTACTGTTTTAGACCCGGTTCAATCTCGGGCATGTACTTTGAGGTTCTGATTCTCTGAGATTTTGCATTCGTTACTGTATGTGGTTGGGGACCTCTATGGGCCTTGCCATTCTAGGACCTGGCCAAGGGGTCAAGCATGCCGGAGAGGGGTATACAGTGTTGGATAGTGTATAGCTGGTACGTCCCACCATGGGTCCTCCTACCGGAGTGCCGGGGGTGGTGCATACAGAGTTACTATTACCGATTCCACAATTATCATCATCGTGCATATTTCACTCGAATTACACCCTTGGTTGTTGTGCGTTCAGTGTACTCTTTGGTTGTATGGGCAGCTGGAGGGTTTGTTTTCACTTGATTGCATTTCTTGGTTGTATGGGCGGCCGTTGGGACTGTAGGTAGATTATATTTTTCCTTTAAATTTATAGAGATGGTTATGGTCCTTGGTTCTTGTGGATTTGGAAGTGTTAGCCTATTGAGGATGCGAGTTTTGGGCTTTGAGTATTGAGGGGCTAGTGAGTCCTATATTATTGAGGAATTATTGTGTGGCCTTCTGAGCGGATTGTGGGTTTTGGTTTCTTTTCTCTATCTTGACTCTGAGTAGTAGTTATCGGTTATGGTGGTTTAGTTATTCCATTCTAGGTTTGTATTTGTGAGATTGATCCCGGTTTATGCTTATCTTGATAGTTGGTGTTTAAAGCATGTTTCTATTAGTGTATGCCTTCTAGTTTGATTATGTCGGATTGCCTTCCTTCCTTCCATTTTACTTGAGGTTATCGGTATACTGCCATTTTTCTCAACTCTCTCTCTCTCTTTACTTATACTATTATTGCAAGGATCACAGGTGCGTTCTTCCTTCTTTCACTTGTCTTTATGTGTATGTATACTTTTTGTGCTAGCATGTTGTACCGAAAACTCCTGTTTGATTACTCCTTGTGCTAGTTCCTTGTGCTTCCTCCTTGTTTTTTGTGACTTCTTTCTTGTACTCTGCTTATGACTATTTTTATATCTTATATGCGCTCAGTCGGCCGATGATGCCTACTGGGTGCCTGTTGCTTAGCAATTGGTGCTCATACTACACTTATGCATCATTTTGGTGCAGATATTAGTTGAGCTTTTGTCGTTGATCGCGTTGGAGACTCGTGCAGCTTTTGGATATTCGAGACTAGGGTGAGCGCCTGACGGTCGGGGCTTGACTACATCTCATCTTTTGTACTGTTACTCTTGTATATTCGGAGATAGTTGTACTTATCATTTTGTTACTTCTAGCACTTGTATTCTATTAGAAGCTTTTGTACTATCGATACCAAGTCTTGGGGTTGGTATAGTTTCATTATGTATATATTCAGGTTTTGCTTCTGCTTTGTCTATCTTTATATTCTGTTTTCGCTTATTTTTGCTTATTGTGCGTATTGGTTAGGTAGTAGCCCATTACTAATTGTTCTGGGCTATGGGGATTGGTTCGCCTACTGGAGGGTTGTAGATTCCATCATGACCTAAAAATCGGGTCATGACATAAAAACTCTCAAAGGTCTACATGAAATAACTTATTTGGGAATTGATTTGAGTCAATAATATATTGACACTATATTGATAGACAAACAGTGGTTAAGGGCTATAATATTTTCTATTTTTTGTAAAATAACATGGACATCTAAAAGCTAATGAATAACAAAGTATTATGACCATTCTTCTATTGTTAGTCTTCATTTTTTTTCTGTTTTTACGCAAATACACATATGCTCGTGTTTAATTTATTGGATGTATGTTAGTGATTTTTCTTAATCATCCACAATTATGTTGTTTCTCTTTTTCTTGTTCAACTTGCCATGCAATTTTGGCCTAGACCATATATTTAAAGTCGAGTAATTTCATATTAATTAACTATTGTGAGTATGAGTGAGTTGGATTACGAATTTATTCAAGACCCATTTCAATCGATAAAAGAAAAGAGAGGAAAAAATAATTATGAGGGAGTGAGATGAGTTGTGGATTAATCCAAAACTCATTAAAAAGGATTAAAAGAAAAAGTGAAAAGAGAAAGATAGAACAAATTGTCTCGATTTTACAAGAGACGAACAAATACCTCTAACTCTAGACGAGCTTTAGGCACGATAAAATAAATAATAATAATAATAATAATAATAATAATAATAATAATAATAATAAAACCTCGTTTTGATTAAGGATGCGGTTACGCACCTTTTTCTTGAGACGCGTTAAAAATAAATAAATAATTGATCAAATAGTAAAAATAAAATTTCAAGGATGCGATTACGCACCTTGGCTAAATTATTAATAATTAATTCTCACTAACTTAGACCAAGAATGCGCTTACGCATCTATGTTAGGACCAATAAAATTTCAAAAATTAAAAAGACGAGCAAACCATGGCTCGTAAAACAATCTATCCAAAAAATATTTAAGCTAAGTATAAGTCAATAAAAACGACCGTGCTAGAACCACGGGACTCGAGGAGTGTCTCATACCTTTTTCTCGGTCAACAGAATTCCTTACCCGGTCTTTCTTTTTCACAGAACAAAAAATAAAGAGTCATTTTCTTTTGATTAGGGATTCAAAAAGGTGACTTGGAACACCATTAAAACTCAATTTCAGGTGGCGACTCTGTTAAATAAATAAAATATTCTCTATTCAATACCATCACTGTAATTGGAAAAACCCATCATAAAAGGGGTATGACATCATTGGCGACTCTTTTGGGGATAACCAGAATTCGAGCTTGTGATTTTTACTAATACTTGGCCTATTTTATTACTTTCTTGAATATATTGTGTATGCTGGCCTAATGTGTTACTTGTCGCTCATTTACCGCTTTGATATTGTTTAACTGTATTATAAACTGTCTTCTCTCGCGTACCCCTCTGAGTCTCTGAACACTTCACACATGGTCACAGAAATGCAGTTATGCATCCTACCTTCTTTTGAGATAAAATCGTAGTACCTTGGCACCTCGTGAAGGATTACTAGTCATACATGTTAGGTGGGGTTTGGACAAGCTACGAAGCCAAAATAGCACTTCTACCGGCAAGTTTCTCCTCCCTGGCTCAAGTGTCCACTCGGGTAAGCCAGTCTAGACACCTTTCTTCATTAAGTTTACACCTAGTAAGGTTGATGCATAGACATCATCATCCTTTGTAGGCTCTGCTTATCTGTATCATTTGCATTTGACTTAGTGGGACTCGGTACAGGGGTCGGGTCCGTTTAGGACAGGTACCCTCTTTTAAAACTGACTTGTGCATCCTATGTGCTATTTGTAATAATATGTGGAAGGTCTGTTGATTGTTGACCGGCTTTAGTTTAATTAGAGAAATTGAAGAGAGAAAAGTATTTCACTAATTTCATGCCCGTTTTCATAAAATTTGCTCAAATATAAAGGAAGAGAGAGTTTAAAAGGAAATGAAAGTTTTCTCTTTTCTTGCTTTTTTTTAAAAAAAAAAAACTTCTTATGCATTTCCTAAAAATGAAGAGAAAGCACAAAACAAGAGTTTTGATTTTTACTTTCTCTTGTATAGTCAGTAAAAATAAAATTCTAAAAATATTTTTTTCTTACCCAAAATATTTGTACAAAAAGTAGAAAGGAGAAAGCTTCTTTCGAAGTGAATGAAGATCGTCTTGCCAGCATGACCAATTTTAAGTCATTATTATCACTTTTTTCCCTCGTGCCCCATCTTTTATGTCATAATAGCCCTAAACCTTTTTGGAGGTCTTTAAGGTTTATTATTCACAAAAAATAAATGTGTCTTTCCTTTGTGTCTTCCCTTTTGTCTAAGAGAGTTCTATCGATTTTTAGTCTAAAAGAGTCTTGTCAATGTATGTAGAGGTTGTCTTTGTAAAATCACCTTTTGGGGTCAATCTTCACGAACTATGCGTACCTGATTCTTGACCCAATGACAAGATACGTAGGCAACACATCTCAGGCTCGGTATTTCATATACGTGGTGGGTAGATCAGTTAAGTGTGACTATTTAAGTCACAGTTGACCGACATTTGGAAATAGATTCACTCTTTAAAAGAGATGTTGATATTCGTTTCCTCATTTTTTGAAAAATGTTTGTGTTGTTTTCCCTTTATATTTAAACTTGTTCATTTTGCTAGCTTTTGTGAGTCAAAACCTATTTTTCATCTGAGTCTAGACGTCTCTTGACCGTGTATTTCTTTCCATAGGTAGAACATGGTTAATCCTCCTCGTGGAAAGTGTCTGAAGAGGAAAAGAGATGGGAATATATTGCTTCAGGTAATAGATTGTGTTCCTTTGGAGCTCTACACATGGTGGCATGACATGGGTCTTTTAGAGCAGGATAAATTTTTTAAATATTTGGGTTTCTTAACCTGGATCATGACAATTAACCCTAGTAAAGATGTGATTGAGGCATTGTTGTCACTTTAGGACCTAACGAATAATGTTTTATGGTTCTCGGATTTTGAGTTGTCCTCTACTTTAGAGGAGAGGTTATACTAGTTTTGGAGAGAGATTGGTCCGTCAGAAATTGGTGGCCACGAGAAGCATTTTTGTAAACAGATTTTGTCTACACTTGAACATTTGCAAAGCCAAAGAGAAGTCTCTAGAGAAAGGTTGGGTCTCCTTACAATTTTTGTATAAAAGGTATGGTAGAGAGGAAGGGTTCAAGTGATTCTGAACGCAACACATTAACAAGGAAAAGATGGAAAAGTGGAGGGAACATAGACAGTTTGCTTTTATGGTAACTTTTTTGGGGACAATGGTTTTTCCAAGGAGAGGTAAAAAGATTAACATCCGTTTATCTTGGGTAGTTCATATCTTGATTAAGAAAGAAGACCATACCATCTTGCCAATGATCCTAGCTGATATTTACCATGCCTTATCTGTCTTCCAGCAGGGGAAGGGTTTCTTTGAAGGATGTAACATTTTATTGCAGATGTGGATAGTGGAGCACCTTTACCAACATCCTACTATGGCGATGTTTGTTCATGAGTGGGTTGATCACATTACAGACCATGCAAAGAGGATGGAAAATTATAAATGCCCAGAAGGGGTTGAGGCTTGGGTTAAGTGCTTTTGCTCACTACAGCAGATAAAATAACATGTAACTACCCTTAGTTCCCTTGGAGGAAAGTCATATACATGTCTATTGTTCGCCCTTTTTTGATGTTGATGGGTATTAGAGATGTGCAGTCATATGTGCCATTGAGAGTTTTGCGCCAACTAGGTAGGCCTCCGATTAAACCTGTGACTGAGGATATGAGAGGCTTTATGTATGAGGTTAGACCAAAAAAAACCCTCCCCGAGGAAGAAGCCCACCAGATTTGGGAGGGTTGTCTTGTTATGGGATTTAGAGCGATGGTCATGGAGCGCGAAAGGGGAAAAGTACACCCAGAATATTCTGATTGGTTAGAGAAATAACCACCTCCGCCAGTCAGACCAGCGAGATCTATAAAAGGACCGATAGATAAAGAGGTTGAAATCAAGGCAAAGGTCGAGATGGCTATGCGAGATCACCACGTCACAAATCAGACTTTGAGAAAAGATTTAGAGCATGCTAGGGCAGAATTTATCCAATATTGAGGCAAGAGTTAGGAAAATTCAATTGGATGTGGGGAGAGATTACATGTCAACCATTCAAGCCTTAAATGCCGACTTGAAAAGAGCTAGGGAAATCATTGATGAGCAGCAAGCAAATATTACAAAAGAAAGAATTGAATCAGCCTATATTGAAGCCATACTCAAGGGAAAGCTTAAATTGGCAACAACCAAAGGTGCACAAATTACAAAACTCGCCGCATCTCATCAGCAGCATTTACAAAAATATGATCAGAGGGTTCAGGCAGATTTCGATCAGGAAAGAGCCCAGTGGATTCGTGAAAGGGGAAGGCTACGAGAAGAAGTAGAGATAGTTTTGGCTCAAAAGAGATGTGCCAAAGAGATGGTTATCGCTCGTGATCAGCAGATACAGGGATGGGGGCAGACTTTTAATTTACCTTAGGCAAAGGTCCATCATTTAGCTGGTCGCACTACTCAAATGGGCCTGGATTACCAAGGGTTAGACCATGAACAGTTTCTCACTCGAGTATCTGCCTTTGTTGGTCAGCTCACAGCCTCATTGCAAGACATATACCTGGGTTTATGAGGTCATTTAAGTTCGGATTCTCCATGAGCGGGCATGATGATGAGATCTTGAGCACATTGAAGCCTAGTTGCTAGTGATAGGGGTCCTTGTTTCCTTTTGTTGTAGTCCTTTAGTTTTTAAGTCTTTTGTTCTTTCTTAGTCTATTACTTTGGTTTAGCTGTGATCATTTATGTTTTGAGTCAGTTGTTAGTTCGCAAGGTCTATTTTTAAGTGATTATCTTATTTTGTACTTGCACTTCAAAAATTAATGAGGAATGAGATGTCACTTTCTGTTTATTTTCATTTTTCTCAAAATGTTTACTTCTTTGCTTATTTGTTTTAGCAAACTTTTTATCATTTTAGAAATTTTAAAAAAAAAGTGGATTTTTTCTCGAACTACACAAAGATCTAATTCATGTCCAATATGATACGTAGGAAACCCTAAAGAGTTCGATCAAAGCTTTTTCAAAATAATAACAAAAGAAAGAAAAGGAGAGAAAGGATGCGCTCAGATAAGCCGGGATGCAACATAAGTCCTTCCAAACTAGAATGGGGAAATGTGTTTAACATATGATGTGTGAATATGATTTGCAAAACTCTTAATGCTAACATGTTTTCTGCTTACACAGAGAATTAAAAGTAAGTTTATAGGTGGTTGGTTTGTGACTAAGCTAGCATCTCATCCGTACAACACCAGATCAAAAGGGAAAAAGACAATGACTCGCAAAGAAGGAACAGAGTCGGACAATGAATATTCCCAAAATTTATTGGCTCAACAAGAATCATCATCCGTAGAGGAATTAAGGATGCTGAGACAACAAATGACCGAAATGTACCATGCTTGGATAAATGGACAAGCCCCGCCATCTGCAATCCCCGGATTGTCGGATATAACTGTGTTGACTCCCACTCTAGCCGCGACAAGTGACCCATTTTACCCACTTAGTTTTGGCCCATTTATTAACATATCCAACAATGCTGGAACTTCCACAGTGCTCCCTCCAAATGCATACATATTAAGTAACCCATTTTTTGAGCCTGCTACGCAGACTAATACAGTTCCTCAACCGACATTGGTGCAGAAATCCAATAATGAGACTCCATCTAAAGCTCAGCATGATCAATATTATTCTCTTGAATTGACTTTTAAAGTCCCAGGCTTTTACCAATACCCACATCAATATAATCTCCTTGTTGAGGTTGAGAAAACCACTAAAGAAGAGGAACATAAAGAAATGGCTAGAAAAATGAAAAGTTTGGAGCAGAGTGTAAGAGATATGCAGGGATTAGGAGGTCACAAAAGCATCTCATTAAGAGACTTGTGCATGTTTCCCCATGTCCAGCTACCCCTTGGGTTTAAGACTCTAAAATTTGAGAAGTACGATGGCCATCGTGACCCCATAGCCCACTTGAAGAAATATTGTAATCAACTAAGGGGAGCAGGGGGTAAAGAAGAATTTCTAATGGCATATTTTGGAGAGGGTCTGGTTGGAACAAGCATAGAATGGTTTATTGATCAATACATTTCCAATTGGCATACTTGGAAAGACATGGCTCGAGACTTTGTTAAATAATTTTAGTATAACATTGATATTATGTTAGATCGCGCTTCTCTTGCCAACATGAGAGAAAACCGTTAAAAGTTTCCCTGAACTTGCTATCATATGGAGGGAGCAAGTTGCTAGGGTTAAGCTATCCATGAAGGAGTCCGAGATGATTGATGTTTTTCTCTAGGCGCAAGAACCCGACTACTTTCATCATTTGCTCTCATCTGTTGGAAAGACATTTGCTAAAGCCATCAAGGTTGGTGAAATGGTGGAGAATGGCATTAAGTCTGGAAAGATCATAATCCAAGATGCTTTAAAAGCCACAACGCAGGTGATTCAAAATTGGTCGGGAAGTTTTGGTGGAAAGAAAAGGAAGGAGGATGTAGCCACTATCATTTCAGGGCCGCAACAAAATCCGCATCACCAGTACCCACAGTATCAATCCCAAACCTATACTCAAGATGGTATAACCACCCACAATACTACTTTCCTCCCTAAACCCCACTATATTCCATTCTATCTCCTCAATATCCTATTTATAGCGCACAACCATATGCCCAACCCCTTTCTTACCCGCAATGGCATGCACCAGCTCCTCAAAGTCATCCTTCATCCCTACAAATTTACCAAGGCCCTATCAAATTCCCTTTTTGGCCTAGGCCAGAGTACAAGAGGGGAAATGCTACCAAGGATAATTTAACCCCTATCGAAGAATCATATGCTAGCTTGTTCCAGAAATTAAGGGCGTTGAATGTTCTGAGCCCAATTGAAATAAGGATCCCTAACCCTCCTCTAAAAAATTTGGATTATTCCAAAAGATGTGCATATTGCTCAGATACCCCTGGGTACGACACAGAAAAATGTTGGTACTTGAAGAGGGCGATCCAAGATTTGATTGATATGCACCAAATTGTAGGGCAAAGCTCGGATGCACCAAATATCAATCAAAACCCACTGCCAACTCATAATAAAACAAACATGTTAGAGTTGATATAGGGAGGTGAAGAGTCTGCAGTTCTTTATAAACCTATCATTAAGATTTAAAATAGTGGGGAAAAGTCAACAAATATTATGGATTTGGAAAAAATAGTGCATTTAAAGGAAAAAGAGATGCCAGTAAGGCCCAACCCATCGAGTACACCCATGTTGGTTATGAAAGGAGTTCCAGAAAATGTTGGGGCAGGCCGGATGAGACCAAAGATAGTTGTTTCAGGAGTGACCACTAAGCCCATCTTGATGGTGAAAGGAGCTCCTATCACACCCATTATTATTAAGCCAGTGATGCAGCTTGCAGTGGTTAACACTAAAATGGTCCCTTGGAATTATAATCATACTGTGGTGACAAATAAAGGGAAGGAAATCACTGAAGAAGTGGATAGGGTAGGGGGATTAACTTGTTCTGGAAGGTGTTTTACCTCGGAAGAGTTGAGGAAAACTAAACAAGTAAAGGATGACCAAATGCCAATTAAGAAGCCGATCACTGAGGAAGAGGCAGAAGAATTCTTGAAAAAAATGAAATTGTCAGACTATTCTGTTGTGCAATAATTAAAAAAGACTTCGGCTTAGATCTCTTTGTTGTCTTTGCTAATACACTCAGATGAACATCGTAAAGCTATAATGAATATCCTGAATGAGGCGCATGTCCCTAGTGAGATTACGGTGAATTAGTTGGAGAAATTTGGTGGGAGAATCTTTGAAGTAAACAGGATTAACTTCTCAGATGATGAACTACCTGTGAAGGGTATTGGACATAATCGAGGCCCTCATATTACTGGGAAGTGTGAGCTTTATTATGTCACTCAGTTCTTGATCGATGGAGACTCTACTGCAAATATATGTCCTTTGTCAACCTTGCAGAAACTAAATATTTGGACTGAAAGGATTCAACCCAATAATGTATGTGTTAGAGCTTTTGATGGAGAAAAGACGGATGCCATTGGTGAGATAGAGCTCATACAGACAACAGGGCCGATTGATTTTATCATAAATTTTCAAGTATTGAACATCGATGCAACTTACAATCTGTTATTGGGAAGACCATAGGTGCATGGGTCTACGGCAGTCATATCTACACTACATCGAATGGTTAAGTTTGAACATGATAGGCAAGAAGTGATTGTTCATGGTAAAGGGGATTTGTCCACCTATAAAGACTCATCCATTCCCTTTTCTGAAGAAGATGATGCAACTGGAGCACTGGTCTATTAAGCTTTTGAAGTAGTGCTTGTTGATCATCTCATCGAGGGGAATCTCATTCCAAAACCACAATTTCCCTCTACATCATTTATGGTGGTAAATAAAATGTTGAAGCATGGGTTTGAACCATGAAAAGGTTTAGGAGTATCTTTGCAAGGAAGGGCTCATCCAGTGAGCCCACATGAAAGCCTCGGTACTTTTAGTTTGGGGTATAACCCCACTACTGAAGATAGAAAGAGGGCTAGGAAGGAGAAAAGGAAGCATGGTCACTTACCAAGATGATACCACCAATCTACAAATCTTTCATCAATGCTGCCATGTCCCCTACGCTACCAGTCCTAAAGCCAGTGTTGGATGATGATGTAGATCTGGATGACTACTTCAAAAACTTATTTGTCGAGGCTGATATGGTTGAAATGAGAGAAGGCCCCAGCAATGCAGAGGTTCAATTTATTGGCCCTGATGTTCAGCTCAACAATTGGGAGGTCACTCCTCTCCCCATCAAGAAGGAGTCTTGGTAATCTGTTTTGTTTTCCTTTCTGTTATCTGAGTTATTCCTGGGTTATAATTCAGATTTTATCTTGTTTGTTTTAATGTTCAAACCCTGCTATCTTCCCTTTTAATGAAATGCAATTTCCCTTTTCTATTCGAGTCTAATATATTTATTTATTTATTTTCTTTTCTTTTGTCCAGTTCTTTCTATGCCGATTCTAGTGAAATGACATGCATGCGGAATTTTCAGCCAGATCCTAAAATCCAATCTAATCTCGAAACAATGAATCAAGAAGCTGAATATGCTGAAGATGAAGTATTTGAGGAAATAAGCAAGGATTTTAAACATTTTGAGAAAAAATCAAACCCTAATATGAATGAAACTGAGTTAATAAATCTAGGAGATCATGAAAATGTTAGGAAGACTAAGATAGGCTTACATGCTCAACAACAACAAAAGTAAGAAATAAGTCAGGCTCTGTTTGATTACAAGGATATTTTTGCGTGGTCTTATTATGATATGCCTGGTCTGAGTATTTATCTGGTTGTTCACAAGTTGCCCACTGATCCTGCATTCCCTTCTATTAAGCAAAAGTTGAGAAAACTTAAAATTGACATGAGCTTGATAATTAAAGAAGAGATCACAAAGCAACTTGAGGCCAAAGTCATTCGAGTCACTGAGTATCCTACTTGGTTAGCCAATATCATCCCTATCCCAAAGAAAGATGGCAAGGTTTGGGTGTGTGTTGATTATTGCGATCTAAACAGTACAAGCCCAAAATATGACTTTCCATTTCCCAACATCCATATCTTGTTAGACAATTATGCTAAGCATGAAATAGTGTCTTTCGTATATTGCTACGCAAGGTACCACCATATCAATATGGATGATGAGGACGCAGAAAAGACATCTTTTATCACACTATGGGGAACATATTGTTATCGAGTCATGCCTTTTAGGCTAAAGAATATTGGGGCAACCTATATGAGGGAAATGACCAATATGTTTCATGATATGATGCATAAAGAGATTGAAGTTTATGTGGATTATGTGATTATTAAATCAAAAAATCAGTCTGACCATGTCAAAGATCTAAGGAAATACTTTGAAATGATTCGCAGGTATAATCTTAAGCTTAATCCAGCAAAATGTGTATTTGGAGTCCCATCCGAAAAGCTTTTGGGGTTTATAGTTAGTCAACGTGGTATTGAGTTGGATCCATAAAAGATACAAGCTATTCAGGAATTGCCACCACCAAAGAACAAAACCAAGATGATGAGCTTACTTGGTCGGTCGAACTATATCAGTAGATTCATCTCCCAACTCACAACAACGTGCGAGCCTATTTTTAAGTTGTTGAAGAAGAATGCTACGATTGAATGGACTGGAGAATGTCAAGAGTCGTTCGATAGAGTCAAAAGGTACTTATCGAATCCACCTGTGTTATTTCTGCCTGAGTAGGGCAGACCCTTGATATTGTATATGTCAATGTTGGACAATTATTTTGGTTGTGTATTGGGTCAACATGACATCACGGGCAAAAAAAGTAGGCCATCTATTACCTCAGTAAGAAATTCACCACGTATGAGGCGAAGTACACTCTTCTTGAAAGGACGTGTTGCGCCCTGACTTGGGTAGCACAAAAGTTGAAGCATTACCTTTAATAATACACTACTTACCTCATTTCCCGTATGGATCCCTTTAAGTATATTTTTCAGAAGCCTATGCCCACGAGTAGACTTGCAAAGTGGCAGATACTACTCACAGTGTTTGACATCGTCAATGTGACACGGACTGCAATGAAAGCCCAAGCTTTGGCAGATCATTTGGTTGAAAACCCTGTTGATGAATGTTATGAGCCATTAAAGACATATTTTCCCGATGAAGAGGTATCATGTATTTGTAACACCCCAAAATTTAAACCAGTTTCTAAAACCCAGAACCTAGAAAACTCAGAGAAAATTTCAGCCTTGGTCAAGCCTCACGAGCTGGCCCACGAGTGTCGTGTACACAATGGCCCATCAGGGTGCCTGTGGGAAGGGACCAGGAGTTGGGTTTCAGCTAACTCCAGTCAGACGAGGGACCCGACGGGATGTCAGGCAGCCCGTGAGAAAGGGCTAGCCGCCCAGACCCAGCCATCCTTGCTCCGATGGGCTAACGCCATGAGCGTCGCCAAAGCGACGGGCCATGGGAGCCATAATGGGAATGCCCCAGGGGACCATCCCCTCCTGACCCATTCTGACGCCAGGGCCGATAGGCCGTCACACGTCCGATGCCCATCGGGTAGCCCGTCCGGCGGAGGTTTCTCCAGAAAAATTCAAGCCTTAAGTGGGGGCAGTCCAGTCTTTTCCCAATTATTTTAATTCCGATTCTAAGTCATTTTGGGGGTAACTAGAGGGTTTTAACTCTACTTTTCCCTCATTACTCCTCAATCACTCATACTTATCAAATCTCTCAAGAACAGAACGCTCTCTCTCAAGAACAAGGCAAAAAGGGGTTTCCTCCAAGTTCCTCTCAGAATCCAAAGATTCAACCGTAGAATCTTCACTCAGGTATGTGGGACTTCACTAGTGGGTTCCTTTCACCCATTAGGTTCCTAGATTCCAGAAAATCTTTAGTTTTCCCCAGGTATGTTTCAGACCTAGGGTTCTACATCCTTAGGGAATCAACGTAATTCAGTTCCTACAGTTCTTACAGTATCAATCACATATTTCTTGGGAAATTAGTATAGTTCATGTACAGGATTCAGAACCCTAACTTGTTATAACTTTCAGTACTTCATATATTATACTTGTTAGGCAGGCTCAGTCAGGTAATTAGATTCCATAATTTGGATGTCATATTCTTCAGTATGTTTATGTGCATTCTCAGATTATATCAGTACTTTGAGCTATCCAGCACTTCAGTTTGCATTCGTTGCTTACATCCAGTTGGGAGTAAACTTAGCACCGAGTGAACTATGGGATGAAGGCTCACCCGTCAGTTTAGGATGAGACCTTTAGTAGAAATCCCTAAGTTCTAGAACTACGGCACCACCGTAGGTTCTAAAGGGGGTCACCCATCATATTAGGCTTGACACCCTTGTCCCTTGTGGACATCAGCAGTGGATCCACGTCAGACTTATTCGTACCCTTAGCAAGGTATGAACACCCTTCCATTCAGGGTTACAGGTTGGCCCCATAGTTAGCTCAACTTGGGATATGTTGGTTAGTAGTGTCTCCTACATTCAGACTCTTATTTGTATTGCCCTTGTATCCAGCAGATGTATTATCAGTATTCAGTTCAGCATGTTATATCATGATTCATACTTGGTCATTGCATTCAGTTCAGCTCTCAGTTTATTTGCAGCATGTTTATTTCATGATCAATTTTATATTGTCAGCTTAGCATATATCCTGCATGCTCAATACATTCAAAGTACTGAAGCATACTTTTGTGCTACATTATTTTATGATATAGGTCCAGGCACTCAGCATCTAGATCGCGCATAGTTCAACTCCCGGTTAATGCTCAGCAGCTCAGTGATGAGTCCTTATTAGTTTGAGGACAATAGACATGCTTTACTTCAGTACTTACTTCTAGTTTCAGATTTCGTTAGAGTTAGCTGGGGCAGTTTAGTTAGATGGCTTTCAGACATAGATTAGACTCAGCAGATGTTGGTGTTACTTTTAGCTAACACTATACTATTTACCTACAGACTTTTGGGTTCTTCCCGCTTTCAAATATTAATACTATTTTAACTTCCACATAGTGACTTTATCTTAAATTGCTTATTTTCATAGATATGTCATGCCATGGGTTAGCTTAGGGTCACTCGTGACACTAAGAATCGTGTTGCATCTAGGGGGTAGCCTCGAGGCATGACAAACTTGGTATTAGAGCAATAGGTTCAAGTGTCCTAGGGTGTCTGAAAGCCGCATCAAGTAGAGTCTTCCTCATGAGTGTGAAGCGTGCCACACTTATGAGGGAGAAGTTGTTAGTCATCATTAGGAATAACTACCCTTCTTTCTTTTCCAGTTCGTGCTATAGAGTATAAACTCTAATTAGTCCTTCTCTATTCTAACTCGTGCTCCTCGCATTTCAGAAAAATGCCTCCCAGAAGATCTAACGCTAGGAATCAGCCAGCAGTAGACCCTTTGAATGAGCAAGTCACGCATGCCGAATTCAGGGATGCCTTTCAAGTGCTTTCTCAAGCCATAACCGCCCAGGTCAATCAGCAAGTTGCAGCACCATCTCCACCTCAGGTAAATGCCGCTGCAGCCAAAATCTGGGACTTCACTCGGATGAACCCTCCAGAGTTTCATGGATCCAAGTCAGAAGAACATCCCCAAGAGTTCCTTGAGGACATGCAGAAGGTCACTGACATTATGGGTATCACTCCAGTCGAGGGTGCAGACTTGGCCGCTTATCAGCTAAAAGGAGTGGCTTAAACTTGGTACCAGCAGTGGAAAGAATCCCATTGTGCCAATGTAGGACCAGTGACTGGGGATATTTTCAGGACTGCTTTTCTGGATAGGTTCTTCCCAATAGAGCTTAGGGAAGCTAAGGTTCAGGAATTCATCAACTTGAGGCAGGATGATATGAGTGTAAAGGACTATGCTTTGAAGTTCACACAGTTGGCCAAGTATGCTCCAGCAATAGTAGTTGACTCTCGAGCTCGTATGAGTAAGTTCGTGTTGGGTGTATCAACTGATGTGGTCAAGGAATGCAAAACGGCCATGCTTGTTAAGGAAATGGATTTCTCCATGTTAGTTACTTATGCTCAGCAGATCGAGGAGGAAAAGATCAAGGAAAGGGGAGGTGATGCTAAGAGGGCTAGGACAGGTGATTATAGCCACTATCAGCAGAGGTCAGAGGGTGGAAATCGCTCTCAATATCGCCAGAAAAATTTAGCACCAACTCTATCTTCTCGCTAGTGCCCAGTGCCTAAGTTTAAGAAGGATAAGCGGGATAGAGCGTCTGGCTCCAAGTCCCAAGGTATTTTCACTAGTGGTCGCACAAATCCTTTTTGTAAGAAGTGTGGTAGGAACCACCAAGGTGAGTGCATGGCAGGCAGCGGAAATTTCTTTGGGTGTAGTAAGCCAGTCCATAGTATGAGAGAGTGCCCTGAGAATTCTCAGAAGGGCAGGGACACTCATTCACAGAATCAAGCCAACTCTACAATAGCTCCAGCAGGTCATCTTACTCAGCAAGGTGCCTTTTCTGGTATAGGTGGTGTTCAGTGCCAGAACTGGTTATATGCACTTCAGGGTCGACAGGACCAGGAGAATCTTCCGATGTGGTCACGAGTACGTTACGAGTCTTTAATACTGATATTTATGCATTGCTAGACCCAAGGGCTACACTATCCTTTATAACTTCATATATAGCAGTAAACTTTGATATCAGTCCAGAAACTCTCCTAGAACCTTTCTCAGTCTCTACTCCAGTTGGTGAACCAGTTATAGCTAGACGGGTATACAAAAATTTCCCAGTCACAGTTTCCCAGAAAGTCACCTCAGCAGATCTTGTAGAGTTAGAAATGGTGGATTTTGATATCATTCTAGGCATGGATTGGTTACATTCCTGTTATGCCTCAGTCGATTGTAGAACTAGGATCATTCGGTTTCAGTTTCCTAACAAGCCAGTCCTATAGTGGAAGGGTAGTAACTCAGTGCCTATAGGTCATTTCATCTCTTACCTTAAGGCCACAAAGATGATTTCCAAAGGGTATATCTATCATCTAGTTCGGGTTAAGGACTCAAACTCCAAAAACCCAACTCTTGAGTCAGTTCCAGTAGTCAGTGAGTTTCCAGAAGTATTCCCAGAATATTTTCTTGGAGTTCCCCCAGAAAGGGAAATCGACTTCAGAATTGATCTCCTTCCAGATACCCAGCCCATCTCAATTCCTCCTTACAGAATGGCTCCAGTTGAGCTAAGGAATTGAAAGAACAGTTGAAAGACCTTTTAGATAAGGGCTTCATCAGACCCAATATCTTGCCATGGGGTGCTCCAGTGTTATTCGTGCATAAGAAAGACGGATCTCTCAGGATGTACATTGACTACCGTTAGTTGAACAAAGTCACAATCAAGAATAAATATCCCATCCCCAGGATTGATGACTTGTTTGACCAGCTTTAAGGAGCTAGTTATTTTTCCAAGATAGACCTCAGATCCGTCTATCATCAGCTCAGACTCAGAGATAGTGACATCCTGAAGATAGCCTCCAGAACTCTATATGGTTACCATGAATTTGTTGTTATGTCTTTTGGACTCACCAATGCTCCTGCAGCTTTCATGGACTTAATGAACAGGGTGTTCAAATAATATTTAGACTTGTTAGTCATCGTCTTCATTGATGATATCCTTGTTTAATCTAGAAATGAAGATGAGCATGCGACTCATTTGAGGGTTGTTCTCTAGACCCTCAAGGATCGCCAGCTATTCGCTAAGTTCAACAAGTGTGAATTCTGGTTACAGTCAGTCGCTTTCCTTGGTCATGTGGTATCCAGAGAAGGAATCCATGTTGATTCCCAGAAAATTGAGGAAGTAAAGCACTGGCCCAGACCCACCTCTCCGACAGACATCAAAAGTTTCTTGGGTTTGGCTAGTTATTACAGGAGGTTCGTAGAAGGATTTTTATCCATAGTTGCCCCATTGACCAAGTTGACTCAGAAAAAGGTCAAGTTTCACTGGTCAGAGAAGTGTGAGAAGAGTTTTTTAGAACTGAAGACCAGATTGACTACAGCTCCTATTTTGACCCTACCAGATGGTTTAAACGGTTACGTGGTTTATTGTGATGCATCCAGAGTCAGCTTGGGTTGTGTTTTAATGCAGCAGGGTAAGGTCATAGCTTATGCTTCCAGACAGCTTAAGGCCCATGAGAAGAACTACCTGACTCATGACCTCGAGCTTGTAGCGGTTGTGTTTGCCCTAAAAATTTGGAGGCACTATCTATATGGTGTTCATGTTGATGTATTCATAGATCACAAGAGCCTTCAGTATGTTTTCACCCAGAAAGAGTTGAACCTTCGTCAGAGGAGATGGCTTGAGTGCCTCAAGGATTATGATATGAATGTGCTCTACCATCCGGGGAAGGCTAATGTAGTGGTTGATGCTCTCAGTAGACTGTCTATGGGTAGCGTATCTCATATTGAGGAAGAGATGAGAGAACTGGTCAGAGATGTTCATCGACTTGCTCGCCTAGGAGTTTGCCTTATGGACACGACAGATGGTGGTGTGATAGTTCAGAATGGGTCAGAATCTTCTTTGGTAGCTGAAGTTAAGGAGAAGCAGGATAGTGATCCCATATTTCTTCAGCTGAAGGGTGCAGTTCATCATCAAAGAGTAGAGGTTTTCTCCCAAGGGGGAGATGGTGTACTCCGTTATCAGGGTCGCTTATGTGTTCCTAAGGTGGGTGAGTTGAGGTAGCAGATCCTTTCAGAAGCCCATAATTCCAGATATCCCATCCATCCAGGTGACACTAAGATATACCATGATCTACGGGAAGTCTATTGGTGGAACGGCATGAAGAGGGACATCGAAGATTTTGTGGCTACGTGACCCAACTGTCAGCAGGTAAAGGTAGAACATCAGAAACCAGGAGGTGTGACTCAGGAGATTAGCATTCCTACTTTGAAGTGGGAAGTGGTTAACATGTATTTCATAAAGGGTCTACCCCGTACTCGCATGCAGCATAATTCCATTTGGGTGATGGTGGACAGAGTCACTAAGTCAGCTCACTTCTTGGCAGTCAAGACTACAGATTCAGCGGAAGACTATGCCAGACTCTACATCAGTGAGATAGTCAGGTTGCATGGGGTTCCTTTGTCTATCATTTCAGATAGAGGCCCTCAGTTTACATCTCACTTCTAGAGATCATGTCAGAAAGGCCTTGGTACTCAGGTAAAGCTCAGCACGGTATTTCATCCGTAGACGGATGATCAGGCAGAGCATACTATTCAGACCCTAGAGGATATGTTGAGGGCTTGTGTGATCAATTTCAAAGGTAGTTGGGATGACCACCTACCTCTCATAGAGTTTGCCTACAATAATAGTTTATTCCAGCATTCAGATGGCCCCATATGAGGTTCTATATGGGCGCAGATGTAGATCACCTATTGGTTGGTTCAAAGTAGGTGAAGCAGCTTTGATTGGACCAGATTCAATCCATGATGCTATGGAGAAAGTTCAGCTTATCAGAGACAGGCTTAAGACAGCCCAGAGTCATCAGAAATCCTATGCAGATGTTAGGAGAAGAGACTTAGAGTTTGAAAGTGATGATTGGGTTTTCCTGAAAGTGTCACCCATGAAGGGTGTGATGAGATTCGGCAAGAAAGGGAAGATCAGTCCCAGGTACATAGGCCCTTACAAGATCCTGAAAAGGGTTGGTAATGCGGCTTATGAGTTAGAGTTGCCGGCAAAATTAGCAGCAGTTCACCCAGTCTTTCACATTTTCTTGTTGAAGAAATGTGTGGGTGATCCGACTTTGATAGTACCTTTAGATAGTGTGGTTGTGAAGGATAGCCTCACCTATGAAGAGGTTCCAGTTAAGATTTTTGACCGTCAAGTTCGTAGGTTAAGGAATAAGGAAGTCGCTTCAGTTAAGGTTTTGTGAAGGAATCAGTCTGTAGAGGGAGCTACTTGGGAAGCAGAAGCAGCCATGATGTCCAAGTACCCTCACATTTTTCCCTCCAATTCAGTTTCAACTTGAGGTAATAGTTCCTCTTCAGTCTCTCAGTTTACTCTTGTGTAATTCAGCCCCAGTACCTTGTTCCATCAGTTTCCCTTGGATGTTCATGGAACTCGGTTCAGTTAGATATCAGTTTCTAGTACTCAATTGGTAAGGATTGTAGCTCTTCCCTTCCAAACTCAGCTTTCTTTGTCTTTATTCGAGGACGAATGATCCCAAGGGGGAGATATTGTAACACCCCAAAATTTAAACCAGTTTCTAAAACCCAAAACCTAAAAAACTCAGAGAAAATTTCAGCCTTGGTCAAGCCTCACGGGCTGGCCCACGGGTGTCGTGGATACGACGGCCCGTCAGGGTGCCCATGGGAAAGGACCAGGAGTTGGGTTTCAGCCAGCTCCAGTTAGACAAGGGACCCGACGGGCGTCGGCAGTCCGACGGGACATCGGGCAGCCCGTGAGAAAAGGCCAGCCACTCAGACCCAGCCATCCTTGCCCCAACGGGCTAACGCCATGGGCTTCACCGAAGCGACGGACCGTGGGAGCTGTCATGGGAATTCCTTAGGTGACCAGCCCCTCCTGCCCTATTTTGACGCCAGGTCCAATGGGCCATCGCAAGTCCGATGCCCATCGGGCAGCCTGTCCGGCGGAGGTTTCTCCAGAAAAATTCCAGCCTTAAGTGGAGGAAGTCCGGTCTTTTCCCAATTATTTTAATTCCGATTCTAAGTTGTTTTGAGGGTAATTAGAGGGTTTTAACTCTAACTTTCCCTTATTACTCCTCAATCACTCATACTTAGCAAATCTATCAAGAACAGAACGCTCTCTCTCAAGAACAAGGCAAAAAGGGATTTCCACCAAGTTCCTCTCAGAATCCAAAGATTCAATCGTAGAATCTTCACTCAGGTATGTGGGACTTTACTAGTGGGTTCCTTTCACCCATTAGGTCCCTATATTCCAGAAAATCTTCAGTTTTCCCCAAGCATGTTTCAGACCTAGGGTTTTACATCCTTAGGGAATCAATGTAATTCAGTTCCTATAGTTCTTACGGTATCAATCACATGTTTCTTAGGAAATTAGTATAGTTCATGTACAGGATTCAGAACCCTAACTTGTTATAACTTTCAGTACTTCATACATTATACTTAGTAGGCAGGCTCAGTCAGGTAATCAGATTCCAGAATTTGGATATCATATTCTTCAGTATGTTTATGTGCATTCTCAGATTATATCAGTACTTTGAGCTATCCAGCACTTCAGTTTGCATTCGTTTCTTATATCTAGTTGGGAATAAACTTAGCACCGAGTGAACTAAGGGATGAAGGCTCACCCGTCAGTTTAGGCTAGACCTTTAGTATCAATCCCTAAGTTCTAGAACTACAGCGCCACTGTAGGTTCTAAAGGGGTTCACCCGTCATATTAGGCTTGACACCCTTGTCCCTTGTGGACATCAGCAGTGGATCCATGTCAAACTTGTTTGTACCCTTGGCAAGGTATGAACACCCTTCCATCCAGGGTTACAAGTTCGCCTTATAGTTAGCTCAACTTGGGGTATGTCGGTTAGTAGTGTCTCCCACAGTCAGACTCTTATTTGCATTGACCTTGTATCCAGCAGATGTATGTATTATCAGTATTCAGTTCGGCATGTTATATCATGATTCATACTTGGTCATTGCATTCAGTTCAGCTCTTAGTTTATTTGCAGCATGTTTATTTCATGATCAGTTTTATATTGTCCAGCTTAGCATATATCCTGCATGCTCAGTATATTCAAAGTACTGACGCATACTTTTGTGATACATAATTTTATGATGTAGGTCCAGGCACTCAGCATCCAGATCGTGCATAGTTTGACTCCCGGTCCGTACTCAGCAGCTCAAGTGTGAGTCCTCATTAGCTCAAGGACAATAGACATGCTTTATTTCAGTACTTACTTCTAGTTTCAGATTTCGTTAGAGTTAGCTGGGGCATGTCCCAGCAACTCCTACTTTAGTTAGATGTCTTTCAGATATAGATTAGACTCAGCAGATGTTGGTGTTACTTTCAGCTAACACTATACTATTTACATACAGACTTTTGGTTTCTTCCCGCTTTCAGATATTAATACTATTTTAACTTCCGCATAGTGACTTTATCTTAAATTGCTTATTTTCATAGATATTCCATGCCATGGGTTAGGTTGGGGCCACTCGTGATACTAAGCACCGTGTTGCATCTAGGGGGTAGCCTCGGGGCTTGACAGTATTGATGAAGCTATTTTCGATAATAACCCAGGTTGGAAGTTGTTCTTTGATGGAGCAGCTAACATGAAAGGAGTTGGGATAGGAGTCGTTCTTGTTTATAAATCAGGGCAATATTATTCGATAACAGCCCAACTTTGATTTTACTATACCAATAATATGGTAGAGTATGAAGCTTGTATCTTGGGTTTGAGGTTAGCTATTGACATGGGAATCCAAGAAATATTGGTATTAGGAGACTCGGATTTGCTAGTCCACCAAATTCTAGGAGAATAAGAAACTCGTGACTCAAAGCTCATACCGTATCGAGATTATTTGTAGGATCTTTGTCAATGGTTTGTATCAGTGTAGTTTAGACATATTTCTAGAGTTCATAATGAGATTGATGATGCTTTAGCAACTTTGTCTTCTATGCTTCAACATCCCGATAAAACTCACATTGACCCTCACATATAAATTTGTGATCAACATGGTTATTGCAATGCGGTGGAAGAAGAACTCGATGACGAACCTTGGTTCTATAATATCAAAGAATATATTCAATCTGGAGAATATCTAGTGCATATCGATGGTAATCAAAAGAGAACTATTCGGCGATTATCTAGTGGATTTTTCTTAAATGGTGGAATTTTGTACAAGAAGACTCAAGATTTGGGACTTCTAAGGTGTGTAGATGCTAGAGAGGCTTCAACTATCATGACCGAAATATATTCTGGAGTTTTTGAATCGCACGTGAACGGGTATGTCTTAGCAAAGAAAATACTTTGAGAGGGTTATTATTGGCTCACATGGAGAGGGATTCCATATATTTTGTTCGTAAGTGTCATAAGTGCCAAGTACATAGTGATTTGATACATTCTCCTTGTTCAGAGTTGCACACAATGTCTGCCCCATGGCCCTTTGCAGCTTAGGGGATGGATGTGATCGGGCCAATCGAATCAAAAGCATCAAATGGATACAGGTTCATCCTGGTAGCCATTGATTATTTTACAAAGTGGGTGGAGGCGATAATTTTCAAGTCTGCAACCAAAAAAGCGTTAGTGAATTTTGTTCATTTCAACATCATTTGCCAATTTGGTATCCCAAATGTAATTATTACAGATAATACCGCAAATCTCAATAGTTATTTGATGCAAGAGGTATGCCAACAATGTAAGATTTCACATCGGAATTCAACTCCCTACTGTCTAAAGGCAAATGGAGTTATAGAAGTCGCCAATAAGAACATCAAAAAGATACTTCACAAAATGGCGCAAGGTTCTCGACAGTGGCATGGGAAGTTGTCTTTTGCTTTATAGGGATATCGCACTACTGTTCGCACTTCAATAGGTGCAACTCCATATTTATTGGTATATAGGACGAAAGCAGTTATACCTACGAAGGTCGAGATTCCATACCTTAGAATCATTGTGGAAGCTGAAATTGATGATGATGAGTGGGTCAAGACCCGATTGGAGCAACTGAGCTTGCTTGATGAAAAGAGATTGACATCAGTATGTCATAGTCAGTTGTATCAGAAGAGAATGGCGTGAGCATATAACAAGAAGGTGGGTCCCATACATTTTGAAGTGGGTCAATTAGTATTGTGGTGCATCCTCCTACACCAGGCTGAAATCAAAGGCAAATTAGCTCCAAACTGTCAGGGACCATTCGTTGTTAAGAGGGTATTGCCCAATGGTGCATTGCATTTGACAGATATAGAAGGCAAAACAAAAGAAATAGCTATCAATGTTGATGTTGTGAAGAGATATTATGTATGATCCCTTTTGTTTTCAGTATTAGATTACTCGCTTTGTACTTGACATTTTAAAGTTAAAATGATGAAGGCATTTTGTTCTGCTACATAAAAGGTTGTGTCATCCTTTGCTATCCTCCGTTGAGATTTAGTTTATTTTCATTTCTTATCCCTTTTTCGGAATCATAACAAAGTTGGAAAAAAAAGAGAAAAAGAAAAAAAAAAGAGAAAAGAAAAAACGACAACACAAAAAATAACAAATGAAAAAAATTAAGTTGCCTGAACTATGCTTGACCTGATTCTTATTACGACAAGATACGTAGGCAGCCCTATCGCCGGGGTTTGGTCCAACCATATAAAAAGTCCAAGATTTCCCATTTCAAAGAAACTCGGGCAGAAGTTGTTTTTCTTTTTGAGTCAATTCTGAAATTTGTAAATCAACCTCATCATTTAGTGTTGTATTTGAGCCTTCGTGCCATCCTTTCTTTCTAACCCTATCCTAAAGCCAAGTTACAACCAAAAGAAAGACCTTCGGATCAACTTTTAGAAAGTCAGGTTTAAAGCGTGTTATAGGTACAAAACAATTGCATCATGGGCGGTACTTTAGTTGAGAGAAACTGAAATGAGAGAGTCTTATTGGTGAAAACCTTCACGGGCATCGTAAGGCGATGGTGAGTTGAGAGAAATTAAAATAAGAGAGTCTTATTGGTGAAAATCCTTTATGAAATCGTAATGCAATGATACGTTGAGAGAAATGAGAGAGTTTTACGGTGAAAACCTTCACGGGCACCGTAAGGCAAATGAGGGCCTGAATGTAGTTATGGTTTGTTGAAACCCAAGGAACTCCATTTCAGAGTCGGAAGAGCGTCAAAGAATTGGTGAATAGTTTGGATGGAAGATCAGGCTAATCAATCTAAAGTGCATGTCATGATCATTGGAGTCGGCTACTACACTCAGATAAGTTTTCATTTTTTTTCTTCTCCTTAAAAGGATATCCCTTGTTGAATTCTCTTTCTCTATTTTTATTTTTCTCGTCACTTTGTTTTATTTGTTTTTTAATTGAGTTCATGTCAAGTGAGAAAGGATTTGAAAATATGGTACCAAGTTTTCCAATTGCGCAAAGCAAAATAAATAGCCAGCACAAGAAAGTGACATAATTCAAAGTCAAATACGTGCCCAGGAAATCATCGCCTGCTGACAAAGTTTTAATCCGTAAAAGTACAATGGGTTAATCAGGATTGGATTGAGGGGCACCGTGAAATAGATGAATAATATGGATTCAAAATCACCCAAGTTCATTGTTATTAGAAAGAATTTGGGTCAAAAGTACAACAAGTCAACAATAAGCACACATTAGTTTGGAATAGATCAGAACACGACAAGTGCAGGAGCAATCTCCTTGAAAGCCAAAGTCACAAACCAACCACTAAATCTTTAAAACTCACAAATTTTCTTTGTTTGAAATAGGGGTAAATTTTGGTCAGTTGTTGCAGGGACCTTGTTGAAGAGAATGCAGGTTAATAGTTTCAGAATCAATGTCATGACCCTCCTGGATAATAGGATTTAGCATAGCAGGACCCTCTTGGATAATGGGATTTATTTATAGTAGCAGGACCCTTCTGGAAAATGAGACAAGCAGGACCCTCCTGGATAATGTGACTTATTTTTAGTAGCAGGACCCTCCTGAAAAATGGGACTAGCAGGACCCTCTTGGATAATGGGATTTATTTTTAGTAGCAGGACGCTCCTGGAAAATGGGACTAGCAGGACCCTCCTAGATAATGGAATTTATTTTTAGTAGCAGGACCCTCCTGGAAAATAGGACTAGCAGGACCCTCCTGGATAATGGGATTTAGCCTAGCAGGACCCTCCTGGATAATGGGATTTATTTTTAGTAGCAGGACCCTCCTGGATAATGAGATTTATTTTTAGTAGCAGGACCCTCATGGAAAATGGAACTAGCAGGACCCTCCTGGATAATGAGATTTATTTTTAGTTCATCTTTGGTTTATACTCACAAAATTTTCTTTACTTTAGACTGGGGCAGAAAATTTTATTCTGTTTTGATTTGTTCGTAGGAATCCATTTGGATAATAGGATCAAACATTCATTCTCAAGCTTAGGAGCCTTCCTGGAAAACAAGATCAATTCTCTTAATTTCAAGTTTGCTCAGAAGCAGCAGGAGCCCGCCTGAAGAACAGGGTCAACTTTCAAGTTTATTTCAGTTTCAAGTTGAGGAACTTACATGGGGGACATGGTAACTTCCAGAATCAAGTGACGGAAGCCCACCTGAAGAACATGATTCATTTTCAAGTTCATTTGAAGATTAAAACGTTTGTCTCACCATAAGAGAAGACGTGGAGATTCAAGAGAAGCTGCATAAATAAGATCTTGTACTTGTATTTTCTTTTTTATTTTTGTCTTTCATTTTTATGTAATAACAAGAGCCACAGACAGAAGCATCGACGGGACCTTACTCGACCTCCAACCCATCATCTCATCATTCCATCTTCTTGAACTACACGTGACCTGATTTTCTTATAACCCAGAATATGTAGGATGTCCCAAACCAAGACTCGGTCGCATCCTTTTCTTCTTTTCCTTTTAAAATAATGGTCGGGTCAAAACTTATCTCGTCGTCTACTTCTTTGTCTGAGAACTATTTGGGTTCCCAGGCAAAGAGGGGCAGATGTAGACACGTAATTTTTGACCCTCTCTGAGTTTAATTTATCGCATAAAAAATATATATACATATTTTTAGTGTAATCTTTATTTTAACTTTTATTTTATTTTTTAGTAGGTTTTACTTGATAACTTTGAAAACTACAAAAATAGAATCACATTTTTAGGATAAGTTTTATTTTGTAAGGAAAAGAAAATTTTGAAAGATATGTTTTCTTTTAAATATAAGTTTTAATAAATGAGCTAGCAATTCTAGTATTTTCGTAGTTACATTTTATTTTAGCATAGCTATTTATTTGATTTATTTTATTTTTATTTTATTTTATCTTTTAGTGAGTCTTGTTTTTTGAAAAATTGAAAACTACAAAAAGAGAGTCATATTTAAGGTAACGATTTATGTTTTATTTTTGAAAGGAAGAGAAAAATCTCACAAAAATATTTTTCATTTTTTAAATTAGATTTATAAATGATTAGTATTTTATTAGTAATATTTTATTTTATTTTTATTAATTTTTCTTAATCTATAATTAGCATTTTTATTCACTATTAGTATTATTTTGATAATTTTAGTTATCAATTTTATATAAAATCAAAAATTCAAAAAAAAAAAAGAGAAAGCCAATCATATTCTTCTACTTCACAAGATTCCTCCTAATCTTTTCTAACAAACTTACCACCTCACATGCACTCAGATGCACATTCATGCACACACTACTCACGTTTTTTTCATTCCACACTCACACAAACCAATCCTAATACTACTAAATACTACCACATCTGCAACTAATCTACTCCCCCCTCCTTCACGCCCTTAAAACTCTCAACCCAAAACCACATCACTCTAAAATCTCTCACCCAAAATAACCTCCTCCAACTCTCACTCCTTCACATCCCATATTTTTGGAAAAACAAACACACACGACTCTCACCTCCTGCATTATAAAACACACAAACACAACACAAAATCAGAACACAGAATACATAGGCAGAAAATTAGAGAGATCAGAAGCAAACAGAAAACAGATGAGAGAAGAGAGGTTTGAGAGGAAAAAAAACAAAGAGAGTAGGAGAGCAACAGTTTCGACTAGGAATAATTCGTTCCTTGGTTTGAGTTTTCTGCTCGGGTTGTTGTTCGTTGGCTTCAGTTTCAATCTTTTAAGAGTTTAGCATTTGCTAACTCTTAAAAATTAGTAGATTACTTTAGATTCATTTTCTTCTTGACGTGAAAGATGTAACCTTTGAACTCCTTGTAGTTAAAAATGATGATAAATGGAAAGATGATTTTATGTTCACCCTTTCTTTTCGTTTGTTTTTAGCCAGTTTATGTGAAGTTTTCGTGTGTTCTCCATCCCCGTCTTTAGTTCTAGATTTCACATGTTTGTCTACATTGGACATCATTGGTTTCAAATGGACGGTGAGATGTTGAATTTAAAAGTTCTTGTTTTAGTTTGTTTAATTTGCTGGAACATGGAAATATGGACATTACAAATTGATATTATAGTGCCGTAGGTATTTCTTAGAATTTTAAATCTAGCTTGTTCAATTTTTTATATAGTTCCTGCAAGTTTTTGTTTTCTAGATCTTCAAATATAATTTGTAGTACTTGAGATGTTAATAGGTTATTCGGGATGTCGTAATAATCATTGGATCAATCCATTCTTTTGTATTAAAGATTTTGTACAGTCTAGATCTGATACTATAACTAAGGTCATTATCTCTTTAGGACATTAGTTTAAGGTTTCTGCGTTTAGTTGGAATGGTAGTGTCATCACGTTAGCGAACTTACTCTCCAGTATTGGTGTATGTCGGCTTATTTCTGATTCAATCGATGGCGTTTAAGACTCCTAGTAATCATTTAAATTGGAATTAAGACAAGCTTATGTGAGTCAAGGTTTTTTCATAGTTTTCATAGTCTCTGTTTGGCATTTGTATGAAGGATCACATCTTGCTTTGGTTTTTTCTTTAATAAAACCATTAGGAAGTTCTCTTGTTTGTTGTAATTAGGTATTTAAAGGGTTAAAAACTCTCAAAGGTCTACATGAAATAGCTTATTTGGGCATTGATTTGAGTCAGTAATATATTGACACTAGATTGAGAGACAAACAGTGGTTAAGGGCTAGAATATTTGCTATTTTTTGTAAAATAACGTGGAGATCTGAAAGTTAATGAATAACAAAGTATTATGACCCTTGATCTATTGTTAGTCTTCATTTTTTTCTTTTTTTTGGGGAAATACACATATGCTCATGTTTAATTGATCGGATGTATCTTAGTGATTTTTCTTAATCATCCGTAATTGTGTTGTTTCTCTTTTTCTTGTTTAACTTGGCCATGCAATTTTGGCCTAGACCATATATTTAAAGTCGAGTAATTTCATATTAATTAACTAATGTGAGTATGAGTGAGTTGGGTTACGATTTATTCAAGACTCATTTCAATCAATAAAAGAAAATAGTGAAAAAAATAATTGTGAGGGAGCGAGATGAGTTGCAGATTAATCCAAAACTCATTATAAAGGATTAAAAGAAAGAGTGAAAAGAGAAAGATAGAACAAATTATCTCAAGTTTACAAGAGATGAACAAATATCTCTAACGCTAGATGAGCTTTAGGCACGATAAAATAAATAATAATAACAATAATAATAAAATCTCATTTCGATTAAAGATGCGGTCATGCACCTTTTTCTTGAGACGCTTTAAAAATAAATAAATAATTGATTAAATAGTAAAAATAAAATTTCAAGGATGCGGTTACGCACCTTGGCCAAATTATTAATAATTTTTTCTCACTAACTAGACCAAGAATGTGCTTACACATCTAAGTTAGGACCAATAAAAGTTTAACAATTAAAAAAATGAGCAAACCATGGCTCGTAACACAATCTATCCAAAAACTTATTTAAGCTAAGTATAAGTCAATAAAAGCAACCGTGCCAAAAACACAGAACTCGAGGGGTGCCTCATACCTTCCTCTCGGTCAATAAACTTCCTTACCCGATCTTTTGTTTTTGCAGACCAAAAAATAAAGAGTCATTTCTTTTTGATTAGGGATTCAAAAAGGTGACTTGGAACACCATTAAAACTCAATTCCAAGTGGTGACTCTGTTAAATAAATTAAATAATCCCTATTCAATACCGTCACTTTAATTAGAAAACCCTGTCATAAAAAGGGTGTGACAGTGTTGATGCAAGAAAAGATACTTCGAGGCAACTGAAAATGCATGAGAAGAATTATCCTACTAATGACTTACAGTTGGCTGCTGTGGTTTTTACTCTTAAAATATGAAGGCATTATTTGTATGGGCTTCATTGTGAGTGTTCATAGACTACCATAGTTTGCAACAGGTGTTCATGTAGGAAGACTTGAACTTAAGGCAGCGGAGGGGAATGGAGTTACTCAAAGACTATGATATCACTATTTTGTACCATCTAGGTAAGGCTAATGTAGTAGTCGATGCATTGAGTGAGAAGACTGAAAATATGGGTAGCCTAGCTTATTTGAAAGCTACCAGATGTCCATTGACTAGAGAGATTCAGACTCTAGCTGATAGGTTTATAAGGCTCGAAGTGACTGAGGGGGTGACTGTTAGCGTGTATTGAGGAAATATCCTCATTTCTTGATCAGATTAAGGAAAAATAATTTGAAGATGCTAAGTTGAGTAAAATTTGTGATAAAGTATTGTAAAGTAAGGCCAAGGAGGCCATGATTGATGATGAGGGTGTTCTCAGAATTAAAAGGTGAGTTTGTGTGCCTCGTGCTGATGATTTGATTTCTACTATTCTAACATAGGCTCGTTGTTTGAAATATTCTATACATCCTGATGGGACCAAGATGTACCACGATCTAAAGCGACACTAGTGGTAGGGTCGAATGAAAAGAGACACAGTTGATTTTATGGTTAAATGTCAAATCTATCAGCAGGTGAATTATAAGCACCAAAAGCCTGGTGGTACTCTAAGGAGAATGCCCATTCCTAAATGAAAGTAGAAAAGGAAAGCCATGAATTTTGTGGTTGGCCTTTCCAAGACTTTGAGGAAGTACAATTTGATATGGATTATTGTGGATAGACTAACGAAGTATGCGCACTTCATTCCAGTTCAGGTGATTTACAATGCGGCAAAATTGGCCAAGGTTTATCTTAAGGAAGGGGTTCAACTGCATGGGGTGCCTATCTTTATTATTTCGGATATATGCACCCAGTTCACTTCTAACTTTTGGCAGTAGATGCATGAAGAGTTAGAAATACTAGGTTGGACCTGAGTACATCTTTCACCCTCAGACTGATGGGCAGTCTGAGTGGATCATTAAAATTTTAAAGGATATGCTTTGTGCGTGTGTGATGGACTTCGGAGGTTATTAGGACTAATATCTATCATTGGAAGAATTTTCATATAATAATAGTTATCATTCGAGCATAGATATGACTCCATTTGAAGAATTGTATGAGAGGAGGTGTAGATCTCCAAATGGTTAGTTCAATGCATTTGAATTGGTATATGATATAATGATATATTCTGTTGTTATAGTGTGTGTAGGGTGTAAGTGCATGGTTAGAGTTTTTCCTAAGTTGAGAGTTGATAAAATCTCTAGCTAGGGTGAGTTTTGATAGAAATTTGGTGTTATGTGCTTAAGTGATAATTCTTGATTCGTGGTGCAATATTTGATGTTGTGGTGTTCTATAGTAGATAGTCGAGTGGTATAGGGTCTCGTAGGAAGTTTCAGGATGGTAAACGGGTTCATACAACTCTAGTTGTAGTGGTTACTATTTCGAGATTGATTCGTGATGCATAGAAACCAAGGTTGTTTTCTGAAATAGGGAGTTTTAGGTGAGTTTTTGACATTCTATTTTTATCATCGCTGCATCAATGTATTTCCCGCCATAGTGAGTCTATCATAGCAAACAAGTTCCACTAGAGCGGGCCTGACAAGTAGTCAAAGCCTGTTGTAGCGAGCCATGTCCTACCACAACGATCTTGCCATAGCGATAAAAGGACCGCCATGGCAAGAGACGAGATAGATTACTTGACTTAAATCAGTTTTCAAGGTTTATTTTCCAAAAACTCTAAGTTTTGTTCTAGAGCTCCAAGAAGATGATTTTTTCAAGATTAGGGCATTTTCCTTCGTTCGAGGTAAATTATTCTGTAAACTTCTATGTTTCACAATAATTAATCCTTGTAGGATCATTAGATTGTGATTTAATGATGGAATTGTGGGTTTAGAGACCTAAAAGTATGAAAAGTGGAAAAAAACTCATGGGTAGGTGTACTTTCATCTAGAATTGATCCTAGGATGTTATTTAATACTTCCTAGCATGAATTTGATAGTTCTTAACATGTTTTGAATAAATTGGGAACATTGAGTTTTATAAAGGTGTGGCCTTTAGCATAAAAATGGCCTAAAAGGGGGGAAATTAATTAGAAACCTCTTGAATATTAATAATGTAGGCTAGTTGGTGATTAATTAACCCTTGAAAAATATTACAGACCTCGAATAAGGATAGCATTAGTGGGTTAAATTTTCAAGTCCTGAAATGAAAGAGTAATGATCAATTACTCTTGTGATTATTTTTTATAGACTTTGAATGCTCTGAGGCGTTGAGGAAGGACAAAGCTATAGCAAGGTATCTTGTGTTTGAGAATTCATCACTTGAGGTAGGTTACGATTCAATTGGTGTTAGGATTCATTTTAGTGCTTGTATATATTTGAGTTAAATGACTTGTGATTGATCTTTAGACATGTTTGGGTTAATGATTGTAATCATGTTGTATGCTTGAATAAATAAGTTGTATTTACATGATATTGATTAAAAGAACTTGAATGATAGAGTGTACGTGAGATATATTGGTGCATTGTGTATGCCCTGAAAGGTAGAAACTTGGAACCATAGGTTCACATTGGTTGAGGGGTTGGGTACCATGCCTATACGAATTTGGTATTGTTATTGCTATTATAGATCGGGTACCATGAGTCGGTATAGGTATGGTTATTTATTTAGTTATTATGAATTTGGTACCATGAGTCGATATGAGTATTCTTATTCATTTTGGTTACTATAGATCGGGTACCACAAGCCGGTACGGTACATGGACCCTGGTGCATCCCCCGTAGATCATGACTAGTTAGGCAGAAATAAATTCTTTTAGAATGTGTGTACACATTTTAGTTACTTTTACATTGTTGATAGATATTATGAGTTGAAACGGTGAATTGAGATGAATTAAAAGAACTGAGTATAATTATAAAGGTTAGGTGGATATAAATCTCCATGTAATGTGATTGTTAAAGAGTGTGAGCACTTAAATTGTGATAATGATATTCTTGATTTACTTGATTTGTTACAGATTTGTTGGTTGGTGATTATCTGTTGACTGAAATATTTGCTAAGTGTTGGAGTTTCACTTACTTGTTGTCTGATTTAACTGTATACTTGTTCTAAATTGAGTCAGCCTATGATACCTACTAGTACATAGTGGTTTGTACTGATACTACCCTGTACTCTTCTTTTGTTGAGTGCAGACCGTGTTCCAGAGGCTTAGACGCGCTCTCACCTATAGCTAGGACTGTTGCTTACGATCCAAGGGTGAGCTCTACATCTCAAGCTGTCATGGATCTTTGCTTGGGTCATTGTCCTTCTTCCGGACGATGGAACTCTTATATTTATTAGTTTTGAACATCGTAAACTTTTTGGGTTTTGTTGAGAGTTTTTGTGAACGACTTTTAAATCTTGGGGTGATGTAATAGATAGTTGATTTTTCGCACTTTTATTTTATTACTCTTGATTAACGTTGATTTTTGCATTAATCTTCTAAAATTGGCTAAGTGAATGAGTTAAGGTTCCAATTAGATAATTTTTCCATCGAAGGGTTAAGTGGGTGCCACTCACAAACATTTGAGTCGTGAAAATTTTTGGCAAATCAGATTTGGATGAATTTGACTTGAAATTTCTACATATGTTTGACCATAGTTTTTGTGAAAAATATTTTACCTTTTCACAAAAAAAATGTAACATGATTTATATACATAAATTTTAAAAACTATTAAAAATACTCATAAATTTAACATAAAATTATTATTTTAATAATAAACTAGATAATATATTATCTAAAAATTATAACACAATATTTTAATAATTTAAATTTTTTTGACAAATATGTTTTGGCCCAAAAGTTACTTTTTCCTAAATTTTGGAATTTTGAGTATTTTTACCAAAAAAAATGATAAATTTTATAATCAAATAATTTTTATTAAAAACTTTTTCAAAAATTACTTGTGGTATGTATGACCAAACGGATCCTTAGTATCGTCACATGAAAAGGAATTTGTGAGAACTTTCAAAGTATACCAAAGTCAATTTGTCTGCCAAGTCAGGTGGTTATAAAAACATCATAGTTTGTCTCTATTGCTATTAATATTAAAAGAGATGGAAACTCTTGTCAATACTAGATTTGGGCGAGGTCATAACTAAAAGTGATAAAATTAATCTATAAAATTATAATTTATTTAATTTGTTCAGTCATTCACACAAATATTTTTATTTTGTATGTTCTTTAATTTTACGTTTTAACACTTCAAATAATAAAAAAGATAGTTGAAAATATTCTTGATACTGAAAAAATAAAATATAACTGTAAGACACAAATTATGTCTTATTACAAAGTACAAGTTATGTATTAAGAGGCATAACTTATTCCTATAGAACTTTTACTAGATTAGGCAAAAGTTCTCTAAATTTATGCCTTATAAATTAGATATTATTCTCAACTTATTAGGTCATAGTTATAGATACTTTGACCCACAAATTTTCACTAAATAAGAAGTAGGGACAAAAATTAAAGATCACCAATATGAGACAAAAAAATTAAAGACCACACTGAAATAGAGGCAATCCGTGCAACAACTTATTTATTAACTAAGCACATTTCAGTCCATCAAAGTTTGAGCTGATATCTAGACCAAATTGATCAATAAGAAACTTTGTTAAAATATATTTTTTTAAATACTTTTTTATACTATATGTTATATAGTCATGATAATAATAATAATAATAATAATAATAATAATAATAATAATAATAATAATAATAATAATAATAATAATAATAATAATAATAATAATAATAATAATAATAATAATAATAATAAATTTATAAGATACTAAACAATTATAAAAAATAAATAAAATAATTAAAATTTAGTAAAAGTTGAGCGAGTTAAATTATAATCCATATATAACCTATTTCGATCCAAATAACTTTTGGACGAATTAATAACCCGCCTATTTATAAATTTACCCAATTTTACTCCATCAAATTTAATTCAAACTGTCCATTTGCTATCTCTGGTCATAACTATTATTAGTACTAGATGGGCAAAGCCCGTGCTGCGCACGACCCAACAATGTGAATAGAGAACACACTTGGATTTTTATGATTCTATTATGATCTTACAATCACATAAAAGACATGTAATTTAAGCTCGACAAATAACAGACACTGAAAGTTATATTATACAGACCCAAGAAGTAATTACATTCACGAATATACCTATACAACATGAATTAACCGGCACACCTCTATTCAGGATGTTATTCCCGAAGGAGTTGCACCTTCAAATAGTCTTACAACAATTTAAGGATGAGACATAAACAATAAATGTATTTTATAATTTTAATTATTATCACATAAGCTCACCGTTCCAAGGCATGACTCTCGACAAACTTCAAGTGTCCCTCGACCTCATGAAAGAAATTAGACAAAATAATTGAGCTATGCTAGAAAACTATCATGTAATTACCAACAGGCAACAGTCCTTGCCAACTTAAATTAGCACCTAGAGCCTGATGGCACAACACACAAGAATTATATTAGAGAAAATGGCATAAGAATAACTGAGAAACAGTGAAATTTCTTAAAAGTAGGATAAAATTACTTTTTGACATTTTTTGTATCAGCCGCTCAGGGTGGGGGAAAGAACCATAATTCTATTACGATTAAAAAGAAGCAAGTGACATATTTGTGAAATGGTATATATTACTCATATTAATCATCTAATTATAATTAAAATTATGGCACCAAGTTACACTTTACTTGAATTTCAATCAATTTGATGACTTTGTCCAACAGTTATTTCAGAACGCTACTTGTAATCTGTTGCACTATTGGCAAGTTGAGTGCATACTGAAGTTTAAGGAATTGTGATAAGGTAAGAAATGAGATTTCGAGAAATTTCACTTGAGCTCCCATCCTTCTTAATTTGTACAAATTTAACAATTTCAAGCTACCATTAACCATTGTACTAATTAATCCCTTCAGTTATTGTATTACATTAAGGAAGAATATACAATCCCCCCTTTAATTCTCAGAGAATTGGTTGACATTGAAGACAGTAAAGGAAAGTCTGCTATCTGATTGCCCTGTAGGCTCTGGGGGCTGTATTGGCGAGATTCAACGGTGAATAACTGCCCAAAAGAAAAATTATGAAGACAAATAACATATGAACATTATATTTGATGTTCCATTAATGGAGTATAATTTAGTTAACAATAGTGATTAGTTGGCAATCACATTGATTGTTTAACATGTCCCCTCTAACCTCTAGTGTGGTTGATTTGATGAAATACTCCAGCCAATAAGAAGACAGGTGAATCCAAGAATAACAAACGAACAAAGAGACAGAGAAAATGAAGAAGCTAAACTGCGATAATCAAAGCAAGCAAAAGAGCGAGACTTACCAAAGTTCAAGAGCCTAAATACACGATGAAGCAGTAATTAAAACTGCACAGACGAAACCCAAAAGGAAGCAATCAGAATTAACAGTTTTGGTTAACGTCTTAAGAGTCTTAACTTGTATATAACGTTTTACAGTTTTCTTGATCATGCTTCAGGCATATGTAGTTCAACAACCACAGATTAAATTCTACAGTACAAATATTTTGACCACAAAAAATCGTCCAAACATTTTACAGTTTTCTTGATCATGCTTCAGGCATATGTAGTTTAACAACCACAGATTAAATTCTACAGTATAAATATTTTGACCACAAAAAACCGTCCAATTTCATAATTTGAAATAAAATAAAACTTTCCTCCGTCTTCTTTTTCCCCTCTTTGACACTATCTTTACAAAAGATTAAAATTTTATGAATCCTTGAAATCAAATTTGTCAGATGCACCACACATGAAAAAGAACCTTAATAATAATAATAATAATAATAATAATAATAATAATAATAATAATAATAATAATAGTAATATACAGATTTAAAAATAGGTTGAGAAGATTGAAGTGATGAAACAATGCAAGAGTTATTTTATCTGGGTTTTACAATTTATAATAAGCTTTTATCTTAATTTTTCTTTTAATTTAGATTCTTCTCAGACTTTGACTCATAGAACTAAATCAAAGACCAAAACTTCATAAATCTATTCAATCAAAACTAAAAACCCAAGAAATAATTGAGGATGAAGAGAAAATCGAAGAACACGTATATGAAGATTAAAACTTTATAAATCAAATCTAAAAATTGAATTGATAAAGAGAAAGAGAAGGAAAAAGTGAAGGGGAACTACCTTAGATTGCCGATTGGAGCAGTTGCAGTATTTGGAGAAGATGAAGAATATACCCTAGATGAGAAACAACAACGTATATCAAAGCAATGACTGCACCACCACATAGAAAACAAATGAAGTATTATGATGAAATTACCCTCAATTAATTAAAATTTGACCTTAAGCACACATGTTACTCACACTTCTAATATAATAGAAATGTATTTTGTATTCAAAATGCGACTGGAAGAAGATAAGAACATCCACATTTTCATGCACGAGTATAACAAGTTGAAATTATGAATAAACAATAAATTTATGCCACATTTATTTTTCAAACATGCTTTGGCAATCTTGTCTGGAAAAAATAATTAAAAAGTTGAGTAAATTTAAAATAACTTAATACTCTATCCGCTCGATTTTATTCACAACTATTATTGTTTGAAAAGTCAAATAATATTTTGACCACCACTTTTTCTGTATAATATTTAAATATTTTTAATTATAAAAAATTATACTTATAGAATTTTTTATATAATTTTTAATTATCTAGATTCCATTTCAGAGAAAATAAGAAAATTGAGATTTCAACTTTCGTACTCTGAGCCTCTTTATTCCTGTTAGGACGAGGGAAGTACTAGAGCTAGATTGGCCAAATTGTACAAAACTGCTTATTTTGAAAATTACTTTTATTAAAATAATTTTTTTTTAAAAGTACTTCTAAAAATGGTTTGTGTTTGATTAATTTATTTGAAATATATTTTTTTTAATTATTTAATAAGTAGATTATATTTGATCAATATTTTCAAGAAATACTTTTGAGTCAAATTACGAACAAAGAATAAGTATCAAAACATGTTTTACTATTAAATTATTTAAAGAAAACTTATTTGAAATATTTATTATGAAATTAAAGTCTTCAAAATTATATTATAATAATTATTACTCTCTCCGCTATCTTTACTTGTCCATTATTGACTTGATACACACCATAAGAAATAATAAATAATGGGGTAATTTATTATATCACTCTTTGGATATATTAAATTTAATATTTTGAAAAATTATATTTCGTAATGAAAAGTATTTAATAGTAAGGATAAAATGAACACAAAATAATAAATTATCCATGATTTTTTCAAACTTGATAAATATGAAGTATTGGATATCTATATTTTTGTATTGGACAAGTAAAATGAATGAAGAGAGTAACTTATATTTATTTTAGTGATGATTTTATTATTTCAAAGAGAAAAAGGAGGGATTGAGGAAAGAGAAGGCAGAAAAAGAGAAAAAATAACTTGTATTTACTGTTGATGACTTTTTTAAAGAGTAAGCGAAGAAGGAGAACAAAGATATATAAAAGGGAAAATTACACAACACACCAACATTAGAGGCCTAATTACGCTCCATGACTATAGTTTAAATCAATTACATTCCTTGTCAATTAGTCAAAACTATTGGTATATAGCCTCTGCTTCTCCCATCTATCTCTCTCACCACTCTCCTCCCTCTCTCCCAATCTCGCTGGTTACTCTCCTCCCTCTCTCCCCAATCTCGCTCCCCTCTCTTTCCTCTCCCTCCCTGTCGCTGCCTCTCTTCCTCGCTCCATGTCTTTCTCTCCTTTTCTCTAAATACAATTCTCAATTGATATATTTGTATTTGTATATAACATATATGTATAACACAAAGAGGAGAGAAAGAGAAATTGTATTCGTTGATACGAATTGTATTTTCTATTTATTGATACAAATTGCATTTGTATTCGTTGATACAATTGAATAAAAATTGTATTTCGTTGATACGAATTGTATTTGTATTTATAATATATATAATTCATTGATACACATTGTGTTTTCTATTTGTTGATACGAATTGTATTTGTATTCGTTGATATAATTGAATAGAAATTGTATTTTGCTTACAAATTGTATTTGTATTCGTTGATACAATTGAATACAAATTGTATTTTGTTAATACGAATTGTATTTATATTCGTTGATATAATTGAATACAAATTATATTTCATTGATACGAATTGTATTTGTATTCGTTGATATAATTGAATAGAAATTGTATTTTGCTTACAAATTGTATTTGTATTCGTTGATACAATTGAATACAAATTGTATTTTGTTAATACGAATTGTATTTATATTCGTTGATATAATTGAATACAAATTATATTTCATTGATACGAATTGTATTTGTATTCGTTGATACAATTGTATCCGAAAGAAGAAAAAGAGAGAGAGAGGAGGGGAGGGGGTGAAAGTAATACAAAATACAAAAAAGAAGAGAGATAAAGAGAGAGATAACAATACAAAATACAATGCGGGAAAGAAAAAGTGAAAGAGAAAGGGAGAGAGACAGAGAATGAGAGAGAGAAGTATAAAAATACAAAATACAAAGAGGGGGGTAAAAATATTAAATACAAAGAAAAAGGAAAGAGAAAGAGGTAAAAGTATTAAATACAAAGAAAAAAGAAAGAGAAAGAGAGAGGAAACAGAAAGAAAGAAAAAGAGAGAAAACAGAAAGAGAAAAGAGAGAGAAAGGTGAGAAAGAAACGGAACAGAAAAAACTGAAAAAGAGAGTGAGTGAGGCGAGAGATTGAGTTTTTTTTATTTGGTTTTTTCTTTTTTTTTCTTGGCATTCAAATAGTTGGTATGAATTGTAATTAACAAAGTGTTGGTATAAAAGCCCAATTAATTTTAATTGGGCTGATATGTTTGAAATTTCCTCATAAAACAAACGACTTTTCGAAACCCAAAAGAAAAGAGGAGAAAAGTGTGTGTATTTAATTGGAAAGATAGATATGCTAAACTAATGAGGGGTAATTTAGTAAATAAATTATAGTAAGGATATTACTATCTAATAAGTGGGAATGGGCCTAAGCAGGCACCACCCCGTCAATATGTCTGTTTAGGCCATTCCCTAACATTATGGACCCATGCTTATTTATTTATGGGTCCAATCTTCGTTTTAATTAATTTATTTTTTTAAAAAAATCTATTATATATTTAAATAATATGCAAAGATAAATCACAATAACTTATAATTTAAATATTTGAAGAATGGGCCTAAGCAGGCACCACCCCGTCAACATGCCTGTTTAGGCCACATAAATTGGGATAAAGGAAGTAACATATATTATTTAAAAATAATGTAAAAAGTGTTATAAATCACAATAATTAAAAATTAAAAATATTTAAAAGATATAAAAAATTTAATTGACTTTAAATTTTGTCAATGTCACATAAATTGGTGTAAAGAGAATAACATATATTATTTAAAAATTACGTAGAAACTACTATAGATCACAATAACTAACAACTTAAAATATCTAAAAACTATATAAATAAATTGGGGTGACTCTCCAAATTCTATCAGTGCCACATAAATTGAGACACAGAGAGTAACATATATTATCTAAAAATGTTGTAAAAAAAAAGTAGTATAATTGACAATAATTAACAATTTAAGATATTTAAAAACCGTAAAAAATAAATTTGATCGATTCTCTAAATACAATAATTAACAAATTAAGATATTTAAATATCGTAAAAAATAAATTTGATTAATTCTCTAAATTTAATGTGTGTTACATAAATTGATGCAGAAAAAATAACATATATTGAACTCGTGCATAGCACATACTGTCGATAACTAGTTTTATCATAAAAAAATAATTCTTTGCTTTTGCTTCTTGGAAAAAGCAAAATAATTGTAACTTCTTCCCAGTAGCAAAGAAAAATTGCTTCTGCCATTACTCAAAATATTTTTCTTGTTAATTAAATACCTCAAATTTTAAAAAAATATTTTAAACTTTCAATAAACTTGACCAAACAAGTATTAGATTGTCCTATGATATATCTTTCTTTCCAAGCATATTATATATTTCCTCTCGTGACATGCCTGTGGCATAGAATTAAAATAAGGCTTATGTCAGCTATAGTCCCTTTAAATGTTTACATAATTTACTTAGATATTTTAACTCAATTTTATAGTTATTGAATACTTAAATCACTTAAAACATATATTTATTAGACATTATATTTTAGAAAAAAATATAAATAGCTGAGCCCATTATTTAACTTATGTTAGTTGACCTTACGATATTTAGTCATGAATTATTTTAGTCATATAAATAAGAAAATGAAAAAAATAAAGAATCTCAAAGATTGTAGCTATAATCAAAGATCATTATCCGAAAAAATTTAACTCCTTAAATTTCTCCCACAATTGCTTCTTTCATTATCTCCAACATATTTATTTCACACTTAGAAAAAACTTAGGTGAAAAACGACACAAAATATATTATCACATTTTCATTAGAAATTCTAGAAAATTAATATGTTTGTAACAAATATATAAATTAGTATATAATCAATATATAATATATATACACAGGGACTATATACATATTATACAATATATAAATGACTTATTTTTGCATTATCTTTGAAAAATCAATATTTTTTTTTCAATTATTGCATTATTTATTATCTCTTTGTTTTCAATATTGAAAAAGTTTACGTGAAAGAAGGTAGAATATTTTTTATCACATCTTTACCAAAAATTTTAAAATTTATATATGTATAATGAATGTGTAAAAGTATTATCTAATTAATATATAATGTATTTATAATACTATTTATACACATATTATATAAATATTATGTAATAATAATACACGAATTACATAATGTATAAATAAAATATTATACAAAAAAATCTAAAAAATATTCGATTGTGTGAGTGGGTGAGGATATGTAACGGAGAAATTGTAATAGTTAAAATTTGAGGATAACAATCTACCTTAAATAAAGACTAAAAAGAAGGAAAATAATAGTTTAAAATTACTTGCTATTATTTCATAAATTATAGGCTTAAATAATAATTCCTAAGAGCTTTGACTAACCGGCTAAAAAAAGAAAAGAACTATTAGCGAAGAGTTAAAGTGGATGAAAATAAAAAAAATAAGTTTATTTTGAGTTTAAAATTTATATGGACTGCTATATGAGTTATTTTTTTTTATAATCAGTTACAATATAAAATGTGTATAACACACTCACGATAACGTGACAAAAATAACCAATTAACGAAAGACATGTGACAAATGGGTCTGAAATAAATTTTAGGAAAAAGATATGAGTAAAAAAATAATTATATACTTAAACCCTAACTCTAATCTAATCAGCCGTTGCCATCCCCCTCCATCAACCGCCACCTTCATCCGTCAAGCTCATCAATGGCGTAAAACTCCAAAATAAAAATCAATGCAAAATGCATTGAACAAATCCAGAAAAGTACCAATCTATAACAAAAAAAATTGATAAATAATTAGAATCAAAGAATTGGTATTTTAATTTCATCTAATAATCAAGAAAATGAATTGAGTTAGACAATAAAGTTTTTAACAATATCAAAGTGTGAATCCACCTTCTTTCTTCCTCTTTACGTCTTTTTCCTTATTCTCACTTTTAAATTTGTGTTTTTTTTTCCCGAATCTGTTCATTTTTTTTTGTTTCAGATCTATTTTTTTCCGTTTCAATTTTGTTTTGTTGGGAAGAAGAGAGAGGGGATTTTTTTGGGCGGGAGGAGAGGGGGCAAAGGGGGGGGGGGGGAGGAGAGGGATAGAAAAAGAAAGTACAAATTTGGGTGGTGGTCGCCATTTTTTCCAGCAAAGAAAGTGGCGGGCGGTGGTGGCAAATCTGGAAAAAAAATACGAAGAAGACCAAAAAAAAGAAATTTGGCAAAAAATTCTTTTTACGTGTCAATTTTAGTTATTATACTCATTAAATCATGTCAACAAAAAGTGTTCTAAGTAAATTTCATGGACAACTTTAAATACTCATAGTTGACTTAAGCCTTAAAATAATAGACTAGTGTATTTTCCTGGATATGATTCATCTTCCTTTCCAAGCATTTCTATTCTCGAGAAAAGGCATAGAATTCCCTTTAAACTTGTCCAGAAAAATAGAATATATACTCAAATTATTATAATGACCTATTATACACCTGTACTACTTAAAAATGAATTCATTTTCAGCATGCATGTTATTTCCAAGAAGCAACATACCTACAACATGGCAGAAAAAAACAGTACTCCTTGTAAGAAAAAAAGAGAGTAAATAATCAATATCTCCATCTGAAAGAGTTAAATTGAATTGAAAAAATCGCCAAAAAATATGGTGATATGAGTACGATCTCTTTATTTTTATTAATTAAAGATGTTCAGTTCAATCTATGGGAATAAAAAAGTTCCTAATGAAGACCACCTCTTTTATGAAACTTATATTATGTTGTAAATCTGTATTAATCGGGATATGAATTCCTGTTATTCAATAGTTTTAAAAGAAAAGTAGATGAGTTGAAAAGATTTGGAGCAAGGATTAACCCCTCTTACCTCAACATTTGAATGGTCAAAAGTCAAGATTGTCTTAGTTGAAAAGGACATTTCCAGACAAAAATGTCTACCTTTGACTAAATAATTCTGTTGATCTCAAGCCAAAGCATATTAATTCATAATCCTTTGACAAACGTGAAGAAAAATACTGAGAGCTAGATAGCTAGCTAGCTAGCTATATATAGAGAGAGGTTATATCCACCTAAACCATAAACCCCCAAAACCATAAAAACAAAAAAACCAAACATGAACAACAACATTATCCCAACTTCTCCTACAGATCAATGGATGGATAATATCCAAATGCCATATAATTACCAACAAACAAAATTTGGGCAATCAATTAATACTCCTTATGAAGATTTCTCTCATCTAGATTCTACAATCATGACTACAACTAGTCCTCCAAATTACATGACTACCTATCCAAGTAGTCATGTTACAAGTAGTGATTATCAGTATTCCAATTTAAGTCCTGATGATAATTCCAATAATCCCAAAACTAGTAGTGCATCAAAACCAGTGAGAAGAAGATCAAGAGCTTCCAAGAAAACACCTACAACTCTTGTCAGTGCCAGCATATCGAATTTTCGAGCAGTTGTACAACAATACACTGGTTGTCACACTTGTCCAATCAAGAATCAAAAGGGTCCAATTAACTTGAGTTTTGGACCACAAACAGATGATGGGAATGGAAGTTCATCAATAGAGGAGGCTTCTCAATATGGATATTATTATAATAGTCAAGGTGTACAAGAGATGAATGGTACTACTACACCTGCAGGTTATAGTAATTCTGGAACAAGTATGTTTGGTGTTGAAGAATATGGATGTCAGTAATGATCACAAATAATTAATCTGCATAGTATAGGGAAAAGTTTGCTTCTTTTTTTTTTTCAAAAATAAACTAGATGTGAGAAATCACTTGTGCAAGCCTTTCATTGTTTTTTTCAAGTATGTTTTTTCTCATTGTTAATTTTGTTGTTTTCATTATGGCATCCATTTTTCTTTCTTTCACATGATTATCTCATCGGTTCATCCCATCTTCCCCATCACCCCGCCCCTAATTAAAAACTTGTATATATTTCCCCAATAAATTAGAATCTGTTTGGTCATAGATATTGCAAATCATTTTTGAGATAAATTTTGACAAAAAATATTTGGCCATAAAATTTGTCTCAATTTTGAAAAAAAAAAATTGGCAAGAAACCCAAGGTCCCAAAATCTCTGAAAAAAATTAATTTTTGGCCCAAAAATTAATTTTTAGGTTCTTTAATAATTTTAAAACTTACTCCAAACTTTTATATTTTATAAAAAAATTAATCAACTATGACTCCAACTATAATTCTATCTACTCAACCCCTCATTAAACACATTCTTATTAAAGAGATTGTTGTAGAATATAAGGAGATTATATTAAAAAATAGCTAGTTACTACCGTTGTTATTATTATTTTCTTTTGCATCAATGGATCTTCGTAACTAATTGTAATTTGGCAAATTTTAATAGCTGATAATTATATTATTAGTAGTTTTATTTAATTATCGTGTTTGATTTTTGAATAATGTATTATCTAGTTCACTATAAAAATAGTAATTTTGTGTCAAACTTATGAGTATAAATCACATTTCATATTTTTTTTTAAAAAAAAGTAAAAATATATTTTCCAAATACTATACATATTGAAACTTCACACAAAATTATTTTCTCAAAAATATTTAAAAATTTATGACCAACCGCTAGCTAAATAATATTTATTTCTTTAGACTGTGATTTTTTCAAGCCTAAATAAAGTTTTTTTCCCCATCTCTTATTACTTACTCCCTAGCTCCATTTCAAAATAAGTGATTTATTTTTATTTTTTTATTTTATTTCAAAATAAATGGTATTTTTCATAATTAAAGAAATAGTATTTTTTTAATTTTATCCTTATTAGAATAAAGAAAATTTTACATAATCAAGAAATTATTAAGGAATTATGTCTTTTTTAAAATATTTATTAATGATATGTTAGTAAAAACATATTTTTTTTCTAGGAATGAATAATTTTCTTAAAGGGTATGTCCAAATTACAAACATCACTTATTTTGAGACTTATAAAGTATATTTAAGGAAAATTCATGTGTCAGAATCCGACACTGTTCACCCAGTCAACGAAATTCCATGCGACCTTAGGAAACCTAATTTTTAGAAGAAAGACAGGATTAAAAGAAAATGTGGCCTCAGTAAAAAGAGTTTTTTCTTTAAAAAGGCTTTGATATTGTATACTTGAATAGAAGTTAGTAATTGTTACTATTAGTTTTTTTTTCTTTTACGATTCTAAGATATTCTCGTATCATATACGTCGGGTTTTTAAGAAGGGAAAATTATGCAAAATGGCCACTGGACAACTTATTTATAAAAAAAATAGCCAAGGTTTAGTTTACACCATAAATAACAATTCGTCCTTGTTTTCTTCTTCTTCTTCTTCCTCGCTTCTTCTTCTTCTTCTTCCTCGATGCTTCTGTCTTCTTCCTCTTCTGTTGCTTTCCCTTTTTCTTCCTTCCTTCCTTCCTTCCTTCCTTCTTCTTCTTCTTTTTCTTCCATTATGTTTTTTGGACAGATCGAAAAAATATAATAGGAAGAAAAAAATTATGATTAGAAAATTCTGATATATGTATTTTTACAGAAAGTAGATGACTTCGTACCAACTTCAAACCAATCAGCGGATTACTTTTAGTCAACATTCTACTCTTTTTTTTAATCCTTTTTGTTTCTGTCACAACAAGCCATGCACCATTACGAAGCATTATAGGTTCCTAATTTTGCAGTGTCATTCTCAGACCATATTGGTTGGCAATGCCATTTTTGCAATTTCATATTAGTTGCTCTAAAGGTAGGTTTTTCTTTCTTTTAATCTTGATTGATACAATTTTCTTGTCAAATTGTTTGAAAGAGAACATATATCCTACTTCCTGTGAAAGTACCATATAACTCAATTTTCATTTGGGTCTCGTCGTGGTTACTAGTTGCTCTCCAGTTTGTTGGGAGCTTCGTCAGACCCATTTCAGTTATGAGGTTTTCATCAACAACAAGCTAATTGACAGTTATGGATAATCTAGAATGTTAAAGTATACCAAGAAGGTGTTTGATAAAATGCCTGAGAGAAACACCTTCACTTGAAATTCTATAATAAATGCATATACAACATCAAGATTGATTTTTGAGGCTGAAAAATTGTTTTACTTAATGCATGATTGATTTTTCAGGCTGAGGAACTGTTTCACTTAATACCTAACCCTGATCAATGTTTGTGGAATTTGATGATTTCGAGTTCCTCAATGTGAATTGTTTGATTCGTCGATAGAGTATTTTGTGAGGATACATAAAGAAGATTTTATTTTGAATGAGCACTTTTTTCCTTTTCCTCTGTCTCCGTGTGTACCCTAAAAAGTCCTGCTCTCAACTGCAACGAAGCATCATGGCTTCAGAGAAAAAATTGAGCAACCCAATGAGGAAAATCAAAGTCCAGAAGCTCATCCTTAACATCTCCGTTGGTGAAAGTGGAGATCGTCTCACCAGAGCTGCTAAGGTGTTAGAGCAACTCAGTGGTCAAAGTCCTATTTTCTCCGAAGCAAAGTATCCTGTGTGATCCTTTGGAATCAGACGTAATGAAAAGATTGCCTGCTACGTCAATGTCAGAGGGAAAAAATCTATGTAGCTCCTTGAGAATGGATTGAAGGTCAAGGAGTATGAGTTGTTGAGAAGGAACTTCAGTGAAACTGGCTGCTTTGGATTTGGTATTCAAGAGTATATTGATCTTAGAATTAAGTATGACCCTTCAACTGGTATCTATGGTATGAATTTCTATGTTGTCCTGAAACGCCAGGATACCGTGTTGCCAAACGTCGTAGGTGCAAGTCTCGGGTTGGGATCTAACACAGGATCACAAAGGAGGACACAATGAAGTGGTTCCAGGTCAAATATAAAGGTGTTGTTCTTAACAAGTCCTCGAACATTCAGTAAGCTGAGAGCTGACTGCTGGATCAATATCTAGTAGCAAGTTTATGTTTATGCATTTTGTAGACCAACATCTAATTACTCCTAGAGCTTAATAGTTTTCAAGAGTTGATGTTGTTTGGCATAGTATGCTTATTTTTCATTTGGCTTATGAGATGAATACAAGATTAATATAAAAAAAGTACTTGTGCAGGGTTAACAGACTTGAGAATGGGAACTCAACTTCATGGCTCAGTTGCTAAATATGGATACATTACTATTCGATAAATATAAAATATCAATATACGTTTATACACCATTATACAATATTGATACAAATTTATACACTATTTATACAATATCAATACATTACATAACTTTTATATAATATCGATACACATTTATACACCATTTATATAATATTAATACACGTTTATGTATCATTTATACAATATCGATACATCACATATACACTACATAACTATTTATACAATATTGATACATTGCATAACTATTTATACATCATATATACATATTTATACACCATTTATATAATATCATATAATTTTGATATATTACATAACTTTTATACAATATCGATACACGTTTATATACTATTTATATAATTGTGATACATTACATAATTTTTATATTTTATCGATACATTACATATACATGCGACTATTTTTTTTGTGGCTAGTTCATTTTGGGGTATTTCTTTTGTAAAGAAAACTTGATTATATTTTTTGTAAACTAATTACTTTATTGTAAATATTTGAAATTGTCCCCTTTTAAAAAACCAAACGGAAACAAGGGGTAGCTTGTATTTGACCTTTTCTTTTCTAAAGTATATAGTACAGTAAATTGAGAATTTTTGTTACTATAAATGATAAGAGTTTTTGGCCGCAAGAGATGTAGACCAAGTCCAAGATTGGTTGGTAGAATGTCTACGTCCAAGCCACCACTTGGAAATTAACACAAATGAAACCATACTTTACTAGTACGTTTTATATTCTTCGTTGACCCAAAATCATCACCACTCTCATCACATATTTGTCACTTTCTGTACCCAAAAAAACAGGCTACAAGAGAATGATAGTATTCTCTTTTTCCCTTATTTTAATTTGTTTGGTAACTAAAATACACAAGTAAATAAATAGAGGAGTTCACATTTGAAGCATTGAGAGCTAGGTGCACGACACATAAGCTAGTTGCATCATGAATACTCATGAAGATTGACACTGCTCACATGTCAGTGATTTTCCGAAATGAATCAATATTGAGGTACGAAGGCAATCAGGAGAAATCAATGAGAAATGGATAAGAATCAACTATGACTATGTATCAAAATATGCACTAATTACAAAATACAAGGGCATAGTGAAAAACAATGTTATGTAATTCATTCTGAATTATACCCAAGGGAGGACAAGTTGGAGAAAGAGGAAGAAATAAAGGAAGGAGAAAAGAAAAGGGAGAAGCCAGAGGAAGCAAAAGATGATCAAAATAAGAACAAGGAATAGGAGCAATTTAAGGAGCAGAAAAACAAAAAGGGTGGAGGTAGAGGCAGATATAGAAGAAGAAAAGTGGAGCTAACATGGAACAGGAAGCCCATTCAATAGGAGGCAGGTGTAAGCACATATAACAAATTTGGGGTTCTAGAGGAGGAGAAAGGAGAGGTAGCTGACAACAGGCCCGACGGAGGAGAAGAAAAAAATACAAAATAATGGGTGGAAGAAGCCTTCATAGAAAAGGGAAAGGAGACAGAGAAGAGTGGAACAAGGAAAAATAAAGAACAAAGCAGAGACACAGACACAAGTGGCAAGGATAACACACCCATACCCATTGACTCTCAGTCTGTGGATAAAGCAGAGACTAAGGTACATGAAGGGGATGCTAGAAGCAGCAACATGGAGATTCTCAGCAAGGAAGGGAGTCCAAAAAGGGATCAAAGAAAAATGAAGAAAGTTTCTCAACCAAACAGGGAGAAAAGGATGATATTCAAGCCAAAGGCATACCTGACTTACAGGAACTCACAGAAAAGGAGAAAATACATAGAAGAGAGATGGAGGAGGATGAGGAGATTGTATACAACATTAACATAGCGTCAAGGGACGATGATTTATCACCAAGACAAATACATAGCCTGGAGAGTGGAGTGAAGAGAAGCAAAAACTTACTGCTACTTCCCCTTCAAGTGAAAACAAGGAGCAGTAAGGATAAGCCAGAAGATGTTTCTCAATGATTAGGAAAGCAATTTTCTGGAATATAAGATCCATTAAGTCTCAAAAAGCTTTTGAGAGACTAATGAAATTGCATAGAAGACATCATTACAATTTCATATCTCTTATGAAACCTTTTCAAGGCCCATAAGAGCTAGATCACTACAAAAGGAAGCTGGGATAACATAATGCCTACTGTAATTGTTCAGTAAAAATCTGGGTCTTGTGGAATGATGACTGGAATGGAGAGATAATTAGAGAACATGCAACAAATAACCATAAAACATAGAAGAAACAGTGTGGAGGTTCTGATGACAGTAGTGTATGCAAGGTGTGATGCATTAGAAAGACTTGAGCTCCGGGAAGAACTGGAATACATAGCCTCTGAAACTCAGATTCCTTGGCTAGTAAGGGGAGATTTTAATGTAATTCTGAACGAGGAGGAAAATCAAAGAGGGGTGGATTTCACTCAATATGAGGAAATGGATTTCACCTAGTGTGTGAACAATTGTGCCCTGACAGAGTTAAAGTATACTGGCAGCAACTTTACCTAGTGGAATGAGAGAATAGAAAATAAATATATTTTCAAGAGGCTGGATAGAGTTTTTTGCAAACAAGAATTTGCAGACATCCTACCAACCAGTGAAGTCCACCACCTTGTGAGACAAGGCTCTAATCATGCCCCACTGTATGTGACATGCAACTCATATGAGGAACCAACAATCAAGCCTTTCAAATTTCTCAATTTCTGGACAAAGCACCCAGGTTTCAAAAAGATTATAGAAGAAAACTGGAGGTTAGATTTTGTGGGTTGTCCCTTTATTGAGTTACATGTAAAAATCAAGAAAGTAAAAGGGGTTCTAGCAAAGTGGAGCAAGTATACTTTTAAAAATATTTTTTTAGAAAATTGCTACTCTAGAAGATGAAATTAGAGTGAAGATGAAATTAGAGTGAAGATGAAATTAGAGTGAATGAGATACAGTTAGAAATGAACCCCACTGGTGAAAACAGGGTTGCTCTAAGCAAAACTGAGGCTGAATTGAGAAAGTTCTTATATATTAAAGAGGAGTTCTGGAAACAGAAAGCAGGAATGAGATGGTTCAAGGAAGGAGACAGAAACACAAATTTTTTCTATAACTATGTGAAGGGGAGGAGAAAGAAGCTACATGTGTTAGAGATTCAAACAGCCCAAGAAGATATTATAAATACTGGGGAAAATATAGGAGCAGAAGCAGTCACTTTCTTTGAGGATCAATTCAGAGAAAATTACAGGCATGATGATGATGGTATGCTGGACTTAATTCCAAAGATGATAACTTCGGAGTAAAATGAGGAGATGGGCAAATTACCTAGCATAGAGGAAGTTAGAGAAGTGGTATTTGCATTAAATGGAGACAACACAAGTGGACCTGATGGTTTCTCTGGTTTGTTTTTTCAAAGCTGCTAGGAGATAATATGAAAGAATGTCACAAAGATGGTGAAAGCTTTTTTCTGTGGAAGGCAACTCCCTAGATTCATAACACACACCAACTTGGTATTGCTACCAAAGAAGGAGAATGTGAAAAACTTTACAAATCTTAGGCCTATGAGTTTAAGCACTTTTGCCAACAAGATCATATCTACGGTGTTACATAAAAGGATTACCAATTTGCTACCTGGGATGATATCACAGAATCAGCCTGGTTTCATAAAAGGGAGGAGCATAATAGAAAATATTCTACTTGCACAGGAGATAATAGGGGATATCAATATGAGAAAGAAGAACCACAATGTTGTGGTAAAACTGGATATGGCAAAAGCATATGATAGGGTGTCATGGTTTTTCCTAATAAAAGTCCTAAGGATATTTGGATTTTCAGAAATCATAATTGATATGGTGTGGAGATTAATATTCAATAACTGGTACTCTGTACTAGTGAACGGAAAGTCATATTGATTCTTTCAATCTTCTAGAGGACTTAAACAAGGATACCCATTATTCCCAACCCTATTCATCATTGCGGCAGAGGTATTAGCTAGAGGTTTGAATAAATTGAATAAAGACAGAGAATTCAAGGGCTATGGATTACCCAAATGGAGTCCATCCATCAATCATTTGTATTATGCAGATGATACCATCTTATTTTGTTCAGGAGACAGAAAATCTATTGCAAAATGATGGGAGTGCTCATGGAGTATGAGAAAGTTTTAGGACATATGATCAATCTTAACAAAAGATTTTTCTACCTCCATGATAATACTCCATTAATTGTGGGAACTAGGATAAGAAGGGTCACTGGGATAAGGTAGGGATCTTTCCCTTTTACCTATCTAGGTTGTCCGGTTTTCTATGGGAGAAAGAAAAAAACTCACTTTGAAGAATTGGTGAAAAAGGCTCATAAGAGGATTATAATGTGGCAGAACAAATGGCTTTCGTATGGGGTAAATTCATTCTTATTGCAAATGTGCTACAAACCATGCATATCTATTTACTATCAGCAATGAATCCTCCAAAAAGAACCATTAATATATTTCATCAAATATTTTCTGGATTTTTCTGGAGTAAAACGGAGGAGGTGGGGGAGGAAAATATTGGGTAGCCTGGGAGGATATATGTTACCCAAAGGAGGAAGGAGGTGTGGGATTTATATCCCTCCATGATGTTTCTAAAGCTCTTTTTGGAAAAATTTGGTGGAATTTCAGAACCTCCACATCCTTATGGAGTACTTTCATATGGAACGAATACTGTAAAAACAACCATCCTCTCATTGCTAAGGGCACATGAGCATCCCATGTTTGAATAAAAATGTTGGAAGTGAGAGAAGAAATAGAATATGATATTTAGTGGCAAACTAAATCAGCGGAAGCAAGTTTTTGGTTTGATAACTGGACCAAATAAGAGACACTTTATTTTACCGAGGAGAAAGGAGGAGAAGAGAAGGAAATGGAGGTAAGACATTTTGTTGCTAATGGAGAATGGAATAGGAAACAATTGAGAAGTCTGATTTCTGAAGATATGAAAACACATATTGTGGAAAACATTAGCCCCAAGATGATCCCTGGAGTAGTGGACAAGCCATGGTGGTGGGAAACACAAGTGGGGTGTTCACTGTGAAATCTGCATTTGAGAACATGAGGCATAGGTGGAAGAAGAATGGTGGAGTAACATTTGGTGCAATATAGTGCCTTTTAATATTAACTTCCTCTTATGAAGAATTTGGAAGGTAAGAATAGCAACTGAGGACAATCTGAAAAGGATGAAGATATATATTGCATCAAGATATTATCACTGTGAGACTTATAAACAGGAGACCCTACTGATAACGCTCAAACTACACCTCAATTTAAGAAGCGTATGCGATCGTTGTCAAATATATAACCCAACAAGGTTGGGGTCGAATCCCACAGAGAATATGGTGATGATTAAGACTTTAGTGAAGTATGTGACTAGTCGTCAATCATTTCCGGTAAATAAAAGGGGGGTTTTGTAATCAAATTGTAAACAAAACAATAATAAACTTAGGAGTTTAAATCAGTATGAGAGGATGAACTAGGGACGTGGTCACCATGGCGTTGTAACAATGTCGATTCTAGGCTTAACTGGGTTCTTTCTATATGCGTGTCACGATGTGATTGCGTCAATTGTATCGTCTAAACGTCTCTCGACCAAATAAACAAATTTCCTTTTATCTTCTCTCGATCTCAAAAAGATGTGCTTTTTAGCTCTCAATCCTAACATCAAGTAGATTAATCCAGTTACGGCATTAATCTTTAAGACGAGAGTTGGTAGTCTCGAATCCTTGTTGTTAATCAAGTTTCCCGGTTTTAATCTCTTTCTCAAGCAAATTAAACCTAGGCATGTTCTAATGTTTGCAACCCACTAGAAAACGTGACATAATGTATGATTAACAACGTGACAATACATAAATCGAACCCAACGCTACCCGGAATCTATATTGCTACGTTTGCCATGGCTCCCACAACCCTAGTTGCGGGAGTTTTAGTTAACCATGCTATAAAGAAAAGAGAAGAGAATTGAATTCATAATAAGGAGAAGAAGTTCTTACAATATAATGAAAACCAATCTTCAATAATCCAAAACAAGAAAAACCAAGAACTCACGAACACGAATTCAAGAATCCGAAAACGTGTTGTTGCTCTCAAACAATGACTAAAAACTATTCTAAAACTATTGGGTGTCTTCTAATTACATAAACCTATCATAGGGTATTTATAGGAGTCAAAGAAACTAAATCCAAAACGGGCTAGGAATCCCCAAAACGCGGGTCGCCGACGTAACGCCACTGCCTTAACTTGACGGTCAGGCTGACGGACTGTCAAGGCAGTGACGGACCGTCGCCTGGACCGTCACTTCTAGGCAGTGGTGTCGCCTCCTTTGCTGCCTCCACGCGACGGTCTATGTGATGGACCGTCACACATGTGACGGACCGTCACTCAAACCGTCACCCTTAGGCAGAACTTCGTTTTTCTCGTATTTTCTTCCGTTTTCGTGTTTGCTTCCATTTCCTACAAATACAACATAAAAACATCAAAAACAACAACGGTTGCTTGAAAACGTACGATTTGTTCTTAGTAAAAAGGAGTCGAAAGTGACGTAAATTAGCGTCACATCAACACCCTCAACTTAAAACGTTCGCTTGTCCTCAAGCAACATAACATAAAACAATAATACGACTCAACTAAGAACACAAACTCATGTCTATAGCACTTCATGTCATTCAAAACTTATTCAATTAAATCATGCTCCCTCGTAGCACACGTATGTATGAAACACTAACTTGCAAGGATCCAAACATGTCATTCCGATATGATAGAATATTATGCATACACACGCAGCTATCCTAACAATCAATAGACAATATAGACATCTTGGTGCCCTCACCACAAAGAAATCCCACACACAAGATTTGGGACTAGGTAAGCGCTCACACTCACAAACGATTTCAAACAATGCACATGCGATACCATAGGCTTGCCCTTACTATTCTATTTCAGTTCTTCAGAAAGCTACTTAGGATCACTACAGGACTTGTATTTGCTTGTAATGAGGCTTCGGGTGCAGGTAGGATGCATTTAGGGGTTAGTGACTAAGCCCTCCTTGGAACTATTTACATCTTATCACCACATAACTTCACTTTATCCATCCTCATTCACCTTTTTATTTCCTTGATTCTAGATACAGGTGCGGCCTCCTTTATTGACAATTCTTTTTGTTTCTTTTTCGATCTTTTTCATCTTTCTTTATTTTTTTCTTTTCTTTTCTTAGGCGCACACCCGGATTTTCATTCTATTCAACAACAATCATCTCCATCCTCTTTTTCTTCTCCTTTACCACTGTAGTAGCCACCCTCAACTTAGGCTGATTGCCTACGTCAAGGTGCACAATGTCCATTGGAAGGACCAGGGCCAAGATAGGGATTCAAAGTTAAACAGGAATGGTGACAGGTTATTGAAAGAATAAGGTCAATTACGGCTCAAACAGGGATCAAAAGGGATTATTTGTATTTGGACGGTCATATAGGCTAAGTGGACTGCATCAAAAAGGGCCTGCGATCCTTTCCTAAGCAACCAACTTCAAACTTAACAAAATAGACCGGGCAAGTTCTAGATGCATGCACAGAGTAAGAATTTATAACAATTAATCTCACACACTCTTAGCACCAAGAAACTATATCGCTACCAACTATCAAACAACCGCTCGGCTTAAGCATACTCATTCTACTCATATTCACACAATGACATACAAAGATCCAGACAGTCAATCGTTTCAACATAAGCTCAAAACCAGAAAATTTTTAAGGGGCCTCGTTTTTAGACAAGATCAACGCCTGCTTGCTATAGACACTAAAAAAAAATTTAAAACAACCTAAACATGCCGGTTCTACTAGATAGCACACCGGAGGGAAAAGAAATCGGCAACAAAAACCCTCGGTGGTGACTCACAGGTTTCCCAACACCCTCAACTTAGACTCATGCATTGTCCCCAATGCATATATATGAAAGCTAAAAACTGTGAGAATAAAGGAATACCTGTGAAGTCGATATGACTCAAATTCCGGAATGATGTTGGAGACCGCCTGGGTCTCCAAAACAAGAGAACTCGATGGAGTACTTGTGTGCGCCAACCTCATGTTGCGCTCCAACTTCCTCTTTTATTGGCTCCGCAGCTAGTCGTAACCGCTTCTTCGCTCTTTCTTTGTAGATTCTCTTGCGGTGTTTTCGTTTCCTTGAGCTATTTACACCGCTTTCCGCAACATGCTTCTCTTTTCGCGGCATCCTTCTCACAACAGCTAGCGTCTCGACCAAACACTTCTCCTCAAGGTGCACATCCGCAGGAGCTTCCTCAACAACATTGATGACCGCGACCACCCTCATGTCACTAGGTTGCTTCATCAATTTAGACACATCGAACTTGACCACTTCATTGTTCAATCGGAAGGTCAGTTCGTTTTTCTCCATGTCAACCAATACTCTCGCCGTAGCTAACAATGGTCGTCCCAAGATTATGGGAACTTCGAAGTCCACTTCGCAATCCAAAATTACAAAGTCAGCTGGGAAGATAAGCTTACCGATCTTAACTAGCACATCAGTCAATATCCCTACGGGTCGCTTTACCGAACGGTCAGCCATCATCACTCTCATGGACGTTGGTTTAGGATCTCCCAAACCCAATTTGTCATACACTGCTAGCGGCATCAAATTTATACTAGCACCAAGATCACACATAGCTCTTCCGAAGTTGAGCTTCCCGATAGTACATGGAACAGTGAACGCACCTGGATCTCCTTTCTTTTCCACTAATGATCTAGAGGAAATAGCACTGCAGTGATGGAGGTTGTCTTCCGGCTCAAAACTTACCGTCCTCTTCTTTGTGATCAAGTCCTTCATGAACTTGGCATAACCGGGCATTTGTTCCAGAGCTTCCACCAATGGTATGTTTATTGAAATCTGTTTTAACATGGTCATGAAGTTCAGGAACTTACTATCGTCAGCTTTCTTCTTTAACCTCTGGGGGAAAGGGGGTGGGTGTCGAAACATCATAGTTGGAAGCTTTTCAGCTTCCTTGCGTTTCTCTGCGGGCTTTGGCGTTTCCTCCTCTACCGCCTCTTTATCATCTGCACTATCATCTTGAGCATGAATTACCGGATGTGATTCCGGTAATACTTTTCCGCTTCTTGTGGTGATCGCCATACAGCTTGCATCATTCTGCGGATGAGTGGTGTCGCTCGGCAAAGTACCTATTTTCCTTGGGTTTAGAGATGCCGAGATGTGACCCACTTGCTGCTCTAGTTGCTTGATCGCGGTTGAGTGTGACTCCACTACCAGACTCAATGTTGATAACTCATTCCGTATTGCCTTTACCCCAGAGTCCGTTGATTCCACCTTAAGCAGCATCTTCGCCATCATGTTCTCAAGTTTGGACGTCTCAGTTTCGCTGCCAGTTTTGTCCCGATTGCCAGGTGGTATATACAACCCACCTCTATCGGAGTTGTTCCTCCAGCTTCCTTGGTCGCGATTTTTGTAGCCACCATTCTCATAGTGGTTGTCTCTTGGATAGTTCCGACCTTGGTTTCCCTGGCCATTGGCCTGGAAACCCCCCAAGTAATTGGCCTCCTCAGTCTCTATACCTTGGGAACCCACATCTTGCACCTTCTCTATACTTCCTGACGTCAAGTGCCTTGTCAGGAGATCCAACTGTGTTTTAAGATGCGTCATGTCTTGGTCGCGCTCCTCCTCTTTCCTTCTCTGCTCTGCTGACATGCCAACTGTATAGGTGCTAGCTGCAACCTCTGAATCTCGTGTGTGCCAGGCCCTGTTGGTCTTGGTGAGCCTGTCTAGAATCGCTGTGGCGTCGGCAAAAGTGCGACCCATAAACGCTCCACCTGCTGCGTTATCCAATGTCGGCTTGGTAGCCGAATTTAGTGCCCGGTAGAATGTCTGCATCAAGAATTCGTTGTTCAGCTGATGGTTGGGGCACTGTGTCAGTTTCTTCTTAAATCGCAACCAGGTCTCGTGCAGTGCTTCATGCGGTTGCTGCCTGAAGTTGCTGATTTCGTCCCTCAACTGTATCATCCGAGAGGGAGGAAAGAACCTTTCTAGGAGAGCTCCTCTCAACTCTCCCCACGTTGCGATAGAGTCGGGGGTCAATTCTGTCAACCACAACGCTGCCTCATCAGACAGAGACAACGGAAACAACCTGAGCCTGATCGCTGTCTGACTCACGCCTGGCAGCTCAAATGATTTGCAGATCCCCACGAAGTTCATTAAGTGCTGGTTTGGATCATCACCAGCGGCACCACGGAATACACCTCTCAAATTCAGAAACTGAATCATCGTGCTAGTGATATTGAACTTTGCTCCGGGCGGTAGCGGTGGAACAATAATGGCGCCCGTCGCGCCAGGTCCATCTAAATCGAGATCCTCATCATTCCGTACCACATCATCCTGCAGACCACCAGCATTCAAATTTTGTTGGGCCTGCAGTTCTGCCGCGATCCTTGCTGCGTCTAATTGTGCGGCCATATTCCGCCTCAATGTTCTCGCAAGTTCGGGGTCGTAAGGTAAAATTTGTTCCCCCGAACCTCGGGTACTTGGCATGCACAACCTGTACCCTGTCCAAAAACAAAAACAACAAACAAAAATAAAAGCAGGAAATTATGACTAAAAGTCAACTAAACACACCAGACTTAATCAAAACCTATATTCCCCGGCAACGACGCCATTTTTTGATAACGCTCAAACTACACCTCAATTTAAGAAGCGTATGCGATCGTTGTCAAATATATAACCTAAAAAGGTTGGGGTCGAATCCCACAGAGAATATGGTGATGATTAAGACTTTAGTGAAGTATGTGACTAGTCGTCAATCGTTTCCGGTAAATAAAAGGGGGGTTTTGTAATCAAATTGTAAACAAAACAATAATAAACTTAGGAGTTTAAATCAGTATGAGAGGATGAACTAGGGACGTGGTCACCATGGCGTTGTAACAATGTCGATTCTAGGCTTAACTGGGTTCTTTCTATATGCGTGTCACGATGTGATTGCGTCAATTGTATCGTCTATACGTCTCTCGACCAAATAAACAAATTTCCTTTTATCTTCTCTCGATCTCAAAAAGATGTGCTTTTTAGCTCTCAATCCTAACATCAAGTAGATTAATCCAGTTACGGCATTAATCTTTAAGACGAGAGTTGGTAGTCTCGAATCCTTGTTGTTAATCAAGTTTCCCGGTTTTAATCTCTTTCTCAAGCAAATTAAACCTAGGCAAGTTCTAATGTTTGCAACCCACTAGAAAACGTGACATAATGTATGATTAACAATGTGACAATACATAAATCGAACCCAACGCTCCCCGGAATCTATATTGCTACGTTTGCCATGGCTCCCACAACCCTAATTGCGGGAGTTTTAGTTAATCATGCTATAAAGAAAAGAGAAGAGAATTGAATTCATAATAAGGAGAAGAAGTTCTTACCATATAATGAAAACCAATCTTCAATAATCCAAGAACAAGAAAAACCAAGAACTCACGAACACGAATTCAAGAATCCGAAAACGTGTTGTTGCTCTCAAACAATGACTAAAAACTATTCTAAAACTATTGGGTGTCTTCTAATTACATAAACCTATCATAGGGTATTTATAGGAGTCAAAGAAACTAAATCCAAAACGGGCTAGGAATCCCCAAAACGCGGGTCGCCGACGTAACGCCACTGCCTTAACTTGACGGTCAGGCTGACGGACTGTCAAGGCAGTGACGGACCGTCGCCTGGACCGTCACTTCTAGGCAGTGGTGTCGCCTCCTTTGCTGCCTCCACGCGACGGTCTATGTGATGGACCGTCACACATGTGACGGACCGTCACTCAAACCGTCACCCTTAGGCAGAACTTCGTTTTTCTCGTATTTTCTTCCGTTTTCGTGTTTGCTTCCATTTCCTACAAATACAACATAAAAACATTAAAAACAACAACGGTTGCTTGAAAACGTACGATTTGTTCTTAGTAAAAAGGAGTCGAAAGTGACGTAAATTAGCGTCACATCACCTACCTCGCCTTTTTCTAACATCTCTCATAGCTCAAAGGCTACGAAAGAAGTTTGCTTCTTATGTATGTATAAATATGCAAGGAGGTTTACAACAAGTGATCACAACATGGTGGGAGGCAACAAGCAAGCCTAAGATGAGGGAGGTATTTAAGGCAGTTCCTGCCATCCTAATGTGGAAACTTTGAAAGAAAAGCAATGCTAGGAGACATGGCAAAGAGGTAAATTTTTACAAGCTATATCAGCAGTGCCTTAATACTGTGTACCGATTTGTAAAAACAAAAGATCCTTGGATTGATGTCCGAAAAATTTGGGAAGGCATAGTGGATGAGCTGCAAAGATATAGGCCTAGACTTCACTTGCATGCAGTGAAGTAGGGACTACCACAACAGGGGAAATTGAAGTACAATACGGATGGTGCTAGCAGAGGTAACCCTGGGGTGAGTGCCTATAGCTTTTGTTTGAGGAATGATCTAGGAAATCTGCTGTATGAAGAATCACAAGCAATAGGCATTAAAACTAACATGGAGGCGGAAAACTTAGCTATACTAAGAGCACTCAGGCTCTGTAAAAACAATAATTACAACATGGTCATGGTGGAAACAAATTCTTTGAGTATAACAAAAATGGTCATAAGAGAAAGGAAAGTACCTTGGCAACAAGCAGAAGAAATAGAGGAGATTCAAGAATTACTAAGTCACACACAATCTGAGATAAAACATGCATTCAGAGAACTAAATCAGCTAGAAAAAAATATAGAAAATGAAGCATGCAACCAAAATGGGCTAATACAGTGCTACACTTTCCAACAACTATCAGTGGAATGCAGGAGGATTTTAAATGCAGACAAAGCATAGATTCCAACAATAAGGATTAAAACAAGAAGGATAAGAGTTGAAGAACAACAACATGAACATGAATAAACAAAGGAACACCAGATCCCACAAATATGATATTTACAGAAAAGGTTTTGGTCACTACAGGCTTACATAACTGTGAGGATTAAGCTACCTAGCCTAAGCTACTTCAGCTTACAAAAAGTTTCACCTGCAAAAAGTGAAGGCCTTCAAGTCAGATGGGAAAGTAAGGAGCTGCAGTTGAGAAAGAACTCCATCGAGAAGGAAGAGGGGAGCATCTTGAAATCTCCACCATTGCTTCAACTGAAGAAAAGAAAGGCGGATCAGAAAGAAGGAAAGAAAGAAAGAAGAGAGAAAGGGGAAAAGAACTCACAAAAAGTTGCTCTCAAAGCACACAAGACTTGGCACCTTTGTCGAATCCACCTGGAAACCCACATCATCCACCAGAGTACACCTCTGCAAAAATAAAGCAGGAGCTCAGAGGAAAAGAAAAAATGGAGGAAAGAAGAAGGACAAGAAGAACACTTACTTCTGCGAGATGAGAAAGAAAAGATGAGAGGCCAAGAGATAAGTGTTGATGATCCACAACAAAAGGAGATGGAAGATCAGGCTGTGAAAATCTCCTAGCGGTGACATTGGCAAAGGAAAATGGGAGCTCAGAATAGGAAACCCTACAATATAGAGGGCATGTATAAAGGCTGGCGGGCTCCCTTAATGGACCGGGCCAGTGTTAATTTTTTGCTTCTTTTTTGGGCCATCTGGGGCCATGTTTGTATAAACTATATTTAGAAATAAAGGAATTTTAAGCTCCAAAATTTAACCAAAAAAAAGAAGAATCCTATTATGTAACACCCCGCACGTTCGGGGACACCTGATTAAATTAGAATTTGAGAAAAATATTTTTTTACTTCTTAAAGGCCATAATAGTTTTTGCAGATATTAAGCGTTGTAGAGTAAATATTATTATATTGAATACCATTTACCAAGTAATATTCTCACCGTTCTTAATATAGGGTAAGATTGAGATTTTATATATGTTAATGACTACTACCATTAATGAATAGATAACATTTGTATGCATACTCTATTCTTATAAGGATTATCTACCGCCCATGACCCCATTAAGTGCATTAACTAATTTATTCTCCTAAGAGTTACATAAATAGTGGTATCTTTCTATATTAAATGTTTCCACCGCCTACTAGTCTTAAGCATATACATACATATTGCTTCCAGTGGATTTTTGTTTTTAGATCCAAATGAATTTTACATACCTATGGATCTCTTGGAAAAGATGCACAGTCCTTGAGACTTAAATGCACTAAGGTATATACTACTAGTTTTCATCTTTCGATCAACAATCAGTAGAATCTGTCTCAGCTGTGATATATTAACATGTTAGCAAGTGATATTTGCAAGCTATGATTTTTTTTCTATATATCTACAAATCATCGTGGTAAATTGTGGGACTCGGAGTCAAGACTATCACTCTTGGGGTTGTTTGGAACTCGTGAGACCACCGCTAGCTACAAATCACCCAAGGTATGTAAAGGCTTTTCCCTTCTTTTCTTGGCATGATTTCCTGATTTAGCTGGTATTAGTTTATCGTGCTTTCAAGGATCTATTCGTAGAGCTTTTGGTTTGGTATATTGTTGTATGCTTCTTGTAGAGTTATTACTCGGCATGAACTCGTACATGGTAGTATCAATTTTAGGTCAAGTTGGAAGTAGCAACTACATATGTAATCTTGTTGATAGGCTAACTTGGGGTGACCATATCTCCCAGTATATAAAAAGTTAGTGAGCCTATTTTATATCAAATTAAATATCTTCGAGTCTAGTTTCTAGAATATCAAATCATTTATCCATACGACGTCGGGACAAAATGTTATGACTATTTTATCGCACACTGTCTGTGCAGAACTGGACATGGCCGGAGTTATCATAAAATTGTGTTTTGACATAGTTCCGATGTAGTAGCAGTGGTGGGTCCTTCCAACATCTTGGTTAGCTTGATATTTTGAATCTTTTTTTGAAGTAATCTCCCTTCCATGACCCTCATTTGTAATTCCACATCCTAGAATCATCTTTATAGATTTTTGAGCCATGAAGCTGTATTTTGGATACCGTAGCTCCTCTAGATAGCCCTTTTCCCTATTAAGCTAGGTTATCATATTTGAATATTATTGGTGTTAAAGTTTTGGAGAGACGGGTGGGTTGGTGCGCTTGTTTTCGGAGTCGCATACGATGATTGTTTGATTGAACAATGTGAAGTATACCTGGTTATATTACCTCGGGAGTTCACCGCTCTTGTGAGGTGTTGGTAACTTCTTGTTATTATTATTAGCTATTGGTTGGGTAGAAATTGAGACATCGATTGTTGAGTGAAAGTGGGCTGGTCGTAATAACGACCTTAACACCTTATCGATTGGCCATGGCTTATTCCTGCGGCTTTGTTGATTCCCGCATTTATTACGTTATGGTAAGTTGATCGAGCTTCATAGCAACACTTTTGAGGATTCAATTGAAAGGTTTGTTAAGGACATTCTTCTTCTTGACATATTTCTTTATAGTCGATAGCGTGATAAGGCTAGCTTACTATCGATGAATGGTTTGTATTCATGGTTCTCCGTATTGGCCATTTGAGTAGGTTACTACATTCTTGCTAGATCTCTTTCCCTTCATTAGAGACTGAGCTCTATACGTGTCTTGGACTTGCTTACATGTCGTATATAATATATGCCAGCTTGTGTTTCTTTGGGCTATGTCACTTGTCAGTTTGCCTCCTATGAAATAGTATTGACTACTAAAGATCGTAGAATCTATGGATAGTTTATTATAGACGAGCTAATGATAGCCGTAGTGGATGATTGTGTTGGCTGCCAAAGTAGATAAATTTATCCCTTTTTGGTACTCTTACTCTATAAATAGCGACCTCGTGCTAGACATGACTTAGATTACTTATATAGTCACTTGTAGATTACCTTGTGGCTTTACTATATGACTGCTATGTGTGGCTGCCTTTGGGGCTATGTGCATTAGAGTGATTTCCTCGCACGAGATCTAAGGTTTAGTATATGTATGACCCTTGGGGGAAGGTATTTGTCTAAGTTGAACTCTTATCATGCAGTTCCTTGGGTATAGTTAATAATGATGTTTGAGGCATAGACAATGCTCATCACGTAAGAAATACATTTGATTATAGCTGCTATAGATTTTGAGTCTAGTGTGCCACCATAGAGTCAATATGAAAAGTGTGCTAGGGCTAGTCCCTTAACTTTGACATGTCTTCTTAAAGCTAATTGTTGTAGCCAAATTATTCGTAAACTTATATGGATTGGTTGGCTACTTGACCTAATATAATCATCCCTCATGGGGGATTCATATTCTACTAATAGCGACCCCGAGCTTAGATACGACTTAGATATTATTCGTATAGGTCACTTATAACTATATTGCTTGTCTTTGGGCCATTTGATTGTTTGTTGTTGCCCTCGGGGCTATTATAGTTAGCTATAGAGATATGATTGGTGCCTTAGAGGCTATATATATGTTGCCTAAAGGGATATTAAGATGAGTTAAAGCCTACATGCTATTTGGATTGCCTACGGGGCTATTTGGATTGCCTACGGGGCTATTATTAAGCCTATTCACTCATGGGCTATAATGTTTGCCTAAAGGGACTAGATCGAGGCCTATAGGTCAAAGAGTTGACCAAGGGGCTATAATGAAGCCTGTTCACTCATAGGCTATTGTGTTTGCCTAAAGGGTCTATACTAAGGCTTACGTGCCAAAGAGTTGCCTTTGGGGCTAATATGAAGCTAATGGGCTATTATGGTTACCTACGGGGTTATATTGAGGCCTGTTCACTTATGGGCTATTTGATTGTCTAAGAAGGCTACGTGTTAATGCCTACGAGGCTATATTGATCCCTAAGAGGGATATGAGATGCCTACGAGGCTATATCAATGCCTAAGAGGGCTATGGGAAGCCTATGGGGCTAAAAGAAGATAGTTATTGCCTTCGGGGCTATATTAAGAAGGCCTAAAGGGGCTATTATAAAATGCAACGTGCCTAATGGGATACTGGGCATAACGATGGCCTTCGGGGGTATGTGTAAAGTGCCTGAGGGGATATTGAGAAGTAATGACTACCTACGGGGATAGGGGACTACCTGTAGGGGTATACACACTGAATTGGCACCTTCTGGGCTTATGGGGCCCGAGTAGGTGGTCTTATTTGCTGTTTGTACCTGCCGTGCTTATGGGGGCCGGTTAGATTATTGTTTGACTATTACTGAATGATTTGTGTCAGGAGTAGTTAGGCTGTATTATGATGATTGTTGATCTTCTTCCTCGTGCACTTTGTTATTTGATGATATTAGTTAGCTCGATTCAAGTAAGTGAATGCTCAGTTCTTTATGATTTGTATGTCTAAGTCAAGAATAGGTAAGTACATTCTGACTAACCTCTGACTCCCTGTTGGAATATTTACAATACTTATGATATCAGTCTCAGCTATTTATAGATTCAGGAGCAGGTAAGTATGCTCAAATTATCTTTGACTCTCTTAGCTGATTACTTATAATGTTTATGACATTAGCTCTTGTTTCAGCTTTCAAATGACTTACATACTCGTTACATTATTTTGTACTGATGCCCTATTTCTTGGGGGCACTACATTTATGATTGTAGATTCTGCGCCACAATCAGATAGTCTTACTGAGTAACGCAAATGAGTTTTCACGGATTGGTTAACTTTTTTTCTTCCATGAGTCGCTAGAGTATCAGAGGTTTGCTTGTGTTGTTGTTTATAGATTTTGGGTAGGCCGAGGTCTTATCTCGCCAAGTATTCTATTCATAAAGGCTTGCAGACTAGCCTGTCAGGTTGTATAGTTGCATTGTTGGCTAGTGGGCCTTGTTGTTATTGTTGATATCTCAATAATTTGTTGGCCTAGCTTATATTGTATATACCTATTTTTAGTTTCTGTATAGAGATCATAGTGGCCTCGACGGCCCAAATAGGACCTACATGCTACCTTTTTATTGCTTTATATGAACTGTTGGGAATAGCTGGTTTCCTTGTAGAGTTGTTGACAGGGGCCTTGCCGGCCGAGGGCTTATTTTTAAGTCAAGATATACTTGTTTGTTTTCTTGACTATGTGGGAATTCTATACGCCATTGACAAATAGTTTAGTAGGGTCGGCTCAGGCTTAAGTTTTGGTATCAGGTACCAGTTGCGCCCTTCAAGTTTGGGGCATGACAAACTTGGTATCAGAGCAACGTCGTATCCTAGGGAGTCTACAAGTCGTGTCTAGTAGAGTTTTGCTTATGAGTGTGTTGTGCACCACACTTATAATCAGGAGGCTACAAGACATTTAGAATTGGTTACCATTAGGTTATCTTTTGGATCGTGCTATAGAGCTGAGTCCTAAGAGTTGAATTATTGAAATTGTGTGATAGAGGCCCGCGATCATCAAGATTCAATAGACCTTATGGAAAGGTTGATCTTGGTTCGAGGTGTCACATCATTTTTGAAGATGGGGTTGTTTGCATTTGAGTAAGTTTCCATTCCAATTATGAGTTTGTGTCATCGTCAGCCGCGTGGGACTAGATGAGTTATTTGTAGCTGTTAGTGGCCTTGTGAGGCATGTAGCTTATTTTCTGGGTTGTTTTGCAGATATGGTATTGCAGATATCTTGCTTTACACGTACGTTCCTTTTCACATTCGAGGATGAATGTTCCTAGAGGGGAAGGATGTAACACCCCTGTCATGCCCCGAGGCTACCCCCTAGATGTAGCATGGTGCTTAGAGTCACAAGTGACCCTAAGCTAACTCATGGTCTAGCATATCTAAGCAATTTAAAGTTAAAAGCATATGTTGTGCGGAAGCTGAAAAGCAGTTTAATATCTGAAGTGGGAAAATCCCAAAATATGTCTGAATATAAAATATATAAAGAGTATAGTGATGACTCAAAACAACACTAACAACTCAAGATGAATCTAGTCTATGTATGAAAGCCTCTAGCTGATATGAGTTGCTGGGACATGCCCCCCAAATAACTCTAATAATCTGAAAACTGAAAAGTAAAACTGAAAGATGAAAGCATGTATATCATCCTCGAGCTATGAGGACTCACCACTGAAGCTGCTGAGTAAGGACTAGAAATCGAGCTAAGTGCGGTCTAGATGTTGAGCGCCTGAACCTACATCATGAAACGATATAGCACAAAAGTATGCATCAGTACTTTGAATGTACTGAGCATGCAAGATATGGGCTAAACTAAACAACATAAAATTGAACATGGAAATACATACTGAAGCATAAACTGGATAATAAGCTGGATACAATAACCAAGTACTAACATGAACATATAATATAATATGCTGAGCTGAATAACTGAAATATATACTGAGTACATGGTCAATGCAATATTAGTCTGACTGTGGGAGATAGTATTAACCGACATACCCCAAGCTGAGCTAACTATGGGGCCAACCTGTAACCCTAGATAGAAGCGTGTTCGTACCTTACCAAGGGTACAAATAAGTCTGACGTGGATCCACTAAACTAATGTCCACAAGGGACAAAGGTGACTAGCCTAATCTGACAGCTGCCCTTTTCTGACCTACGGTGGTGTCGTAGTTCTTGGACTTGGGGACTGCTACTAAAGGTCTCAGCCTAACCTGATAGCTAAGCCTTCATCCCCTCGTCCGCTCGATACTAAGTCTACTACCAACTTAATGTAAGCAATAGGATGCAAGCTAAAATACTAGATAGCTCAAACACTGATAATTATCTGAGAATGCAACATACATATACTGAAAGATATGTCATTCGAATTCTGAAGCATGATTGTTTGACTAATCTTCCTAGCAAGTCTAGTTTACGAATACTAAAATTTAGACATGTTAGGGTTTCTAAGTCCTGAGCATGTGACTGTACTAACTTTCCAAGAAACATGAAATAGATATCAATATAAGCAGTAAAATCTGAATTACAATGAACCCCTAAGATTTTGGAACCCTAGGTTTGAACAAATTCATAGAGAAATGAAGGACTGGCTGAAACTAGGGACTCAATGGGTGAAAGGAACCCATTGATGAAATCCCACATACCTGGAGAAGAAACTACGGGGAAATCCTTTGGATTTTGGGGCTGAACTTGAAGAAGACCTCCTGCTTGTTCTTGAGAGAAAACTGTCGCCCTTTTTGTTTCTTTTCTTTCTAAGTCAGATGATCTTACGAGAATAGATGTTTAGGTAGTTTTTGACTAATAAAATAGGCTTAGAGTGGTCAAAACATCGTAGTTAGGCATTAAAAGAGGTAGAAAAAGTCTGGAATACCCCTGGAAAATTTAAAGAAAAATTGTTAAAATTCGCGACTCAGGTTTGTAACACCCTAAAATTTGATCCAGCTTTCAAACTTAGAAAAATCTGAATATTCAGACTTTTCCAGGAATTACAGGTCCAAATACAAGACCGTGGTTTGAACCACGAATTGTGAAATGAACCCGTGGTTCCAGTCTACAGGATGAGTCTCTGGTCTAAGAACCACGAATGGGTTCTATGAATTGTGATTCACTCTACTAATCATCATGTCCACTCGTGGACTCAAAACCAGAGGTCTACTTTATTCCCAAAAACCACGAGTAAAAATTATGAGCCATATTTAATTCTATGGACCGTCCTGTTGACTCGTAGTCCCTCTTCAGCAGCTTGACCATTGGGTCAGGAATTATGGATTGGGTCTACGGACTGTAGTTTTTTCTACGGTCTATCCTGTTGACCCGTAGAAGTTCTTCTGCACGCTGGTGAGTTGGCAAGGAACCACGAGTGGAAACCACAAGCCGTGGTTCAGCCTATGACTCGTGGAATCTATCTGTGATTCCTGAAGCAAACCCTTTTTCCTGCTTTTTCCTAATTAAATCCCAGGGGTATTTCTATAATTACTCACCCTTTTAACTCCTAAGTGAGGTCGTTTTGGCCACTTTTAGAAGGGTTTCTACCCTTATTAGCCTAAGTCATTCCTTATTCCCTCATTCATCTACTAAAAGAGGAAAGGAATCCTTCAAGCGCCAAGTCTCAAGCTCCAAGATCAAGTCTCCTATTCTTTTCCCCTTGAATCAGGCTTACTTCAATAAGGTATGTGGGTATTCAATGAGGGATTTCTTCCACTCTCATGCCCAAAGTTTCAATGTTTTTTTACTTGAATTATCAATTTATGGAATTAGGGTTCTTACTCAATTTGGGAAAAAATTATGGGTTCACTTTTAAAGCATCAATTCATGATTTTTCATTACTTATGTATGGTTTATTTGAGGTTCCTTAATTGATTTCAAAATCCCATGCATTAAAGTTAATTTCAAGAATGATTCCTTCAAATTGCATGATCTCATGTGAACTTTTGCATGTTTAGATAGCATGTCCTTATATATTATGAAATTTGCATGCCTAATTATTCTAAGTATGATTTTAGAGAAGAAAGTATGTTTTGAATTATGGCTATGCTAAGTTTTAAAGATTTTGAAGTATGAACAATATGACATTTGATATGTCTCTATGTTTTATGAAAAGTTTGGCATCTAGGTGTGTCTACCTAAGTTATGTGAATTGCATGGTATAGATATACCCTTATACTTTTCAAATAGATTTGACATCAGATATGTCACAAGTATATATGAGCTATATGTATGCATGTTTTTGGGAGTCGTATTTAGCACCGAGCGATGAGGGTTTGATTACCCAAGTCCAAAACTATGTTGCCAGCGTAGGTTATGAATCACCCCATGGCCTTATAAAAGTGGTACCACTCTATGTCATTAATGGTGTCCTTGCCTTAGCGGGGCATATGACAACTTTGCCAACTAGGGTTATAAAGTTGGGTATGGTGGCCCGTACCTTGGCAGGGTTTGGGGTAGCTTTGCTAACTAGGGTTATATAGTTAGATTCCATGTAGCTCACATGGTGTGTTGTCGGTTATGAGAAACTCCCGTAAGAAAGTTGTATGCATCAAGTTATCCTATTTCATGACTTAAGCTTTACTTATGGTATTTTTCCCACGATATCTCTTTTACACATGATTTTGGATTTAAGTATGTTTTAATCATTGTTTTGATTTCACTTATGCATATCTCACATACTCGGTACATCCTATAGTACTAACGCATATCTTGTGTTGTATCCTCTTGATGATGTAGATTTCGTCTCCTTCCCTCCGGTTCGTGGCTAGGCGTTGTCAGTTGTCCAGATTTGATTGGTGAGTCCTCATTAGCTGGGGACCTTAGCTATGCTAGTACTTGTATTGTCTTCCTTTCAAATTTTCGAGTTAGTTGGGGTCTTGTCCCATTAACTCTTTATGATAGTTTAGAGGCTTCAGACATAGCTAGTCTTGTACTCCGTGTCTGGATTTGGTATTTATTTGACCATGTTCCTATTTAGTTATGGTTGCCTATTTCCATTTAGGATGCTTCTGCTATGTTCTTATATTTGAATGAGTATGATATGACCAAGGTTTAACTTGGGACACTTGTGGTTCTGGGTCCCGTGTTATGTCTAGGAGGTAGCCTCAGAGCATGACAAGGTTCCACGGATGGGTTCTACGGCTCATGGAAACTTCCATGGCTCGTGGAACCCTATCGTGATTCCTGGTCCTGAAAATTAAGCTAATGGAATGGATTCCAAGAGTTAGGTTCATGACTCGTGGAAGCTTCCACGGGTCATGGATCCCACTCTGGTTTCTAAGCTGAAATCTCTGGGTCTCTGAAGATGGGTTCCACTAGTTGGGTTCACGACTCGTGAAAACTTCCACGGGTCATGGATCTCACTCGTGAACCCTGGGGACTAAATACTGGGCTACTAGAAGTTGGTTCCACGACTTGGGTTCACGACTCGTGGATCCTTCCACGGGCTGTAGAACCCAATCGTGGTTCTCAGAGGAATCTTCAAGCTTCTGATTTGATTCCACGGGTCCGGTCCACAACTCGTGGAAACTTCCACGGGTTGTGGAACTGACTCGTGATTTTGGATGATAGTTGGGAAAAAATATTTTTTTTTGGTTTTCTAAACTAAGTCTGGGCTTGGAAGTTCTGGGGTGTTACAACCCAACAAGTTCGGGGACAAGTGATTAAATTATAATTTGAGAAAAATATTTTTTAACTTCTTAAAGGCCATAATATTTTTTGGAGATATTAAGCGTTATAGAGTAAATATTATTATATTGAATACCATTTACCAATTAATATTCTCACCGTTCTTAATATAAGGTAAGATTGAGATTTTATATAGGTTAATGACTACTAACATTAATGAATAAATAACATTTGTATGCATACTCTATTCTTGTAAGGATTACCCACCGCCCATGACCCCATTAAGTGCTTTAACTAAGTTATTCTCCTAAGAGTTAAATAAATAGTGGTATCTTTCTCTATTAAATGTTTCCACCGCCTACTAGTCTTAAGCATATACATACATATTACTTCCACTGGATTTTCATTTTTAGATCCAAATGAATTTTGCATACCTACAGCTCTCTTAGAAGAGCTGCTCTCTAACCAGAGTCCTTGAGACTTAAACGCACTAAGGTATATACTACTAGTTTTCATCTTTCGATCAATAATCAGTAGAATCGGTCTCAGCTGTGATATATTAACATGTTAGCAAGTGATGTTTGCAAGCTGTGATTTTTTTCTATATATCTACAAATCCTCGTGGTAAATTGTGGGACTCAGAGTCAAGACTATCACTTTTGGGGTTGTTTGGAACTCGTGAGACCACTGCTAGCTACAAATCACCCAAGGTATGTAAAGGCTTTTCCCTTCTTTTCTTGGCATGATTCCCTGATTTAGCAGGTATTAATTTATCGTGCTTTCAAGGATCTATTCGTAGAGCTTTTGGTTTGATATGTTTTTGTATGCCTCTTATAGAGTTATTCCTCGTCATGAACTCGTACATGTTAGTGTCGATTTCGGGTCAAGTCGGAAGTAGCACCTACATATATAATATTTTTGATAGCCTAACTAGGGGCGATCATATCTCCCAATCTATAAAGAGTTAGAGGTACTATTTTATAACAAATTAAAGATCTTCGAGTCTAGTTTCTAGAATATCAAACTGTTTGTACATACAATGTCGGGATAAAAAGTTATGACCATTTTATCGCACACTATCCATGCAGAATTGGACATGGTTGAAGTTATCATAAAGTTGTATTTTGACATAGTTCCGATGTAGTAGCAGTGGTGGGTCCTTCCGACAGCTTGTTTAACTTGATATTTTGAATCTTTTTTTTGAATAATCTACCTTTCATGACCCTCCTTCATAATTCCACGTCCTAGAATCGTCTTAATAGATTTTTGAGCTATGAAGCTGTACTTTAGATACCGTGGATCCTCTGGACAACCCTTTTCCTCGTTAAGTTGGGTTATCATATTTGAATATTATTGGTGTTAAGTTTTTGGAGAGACGGGTGGGTTGGTGCGCTTATTTTCGGAGTCACGTACGATGATTGTCTGATTGAACAACGTGAAGTACACATGGTTATATTCCTCGGGAGTTCACCACTCTTGTGAGGTATTGGTAGCTTCTTGTTATTATTATTAGATGTTGGTTGGGTAGAAATTGAGACATTGATTTTTGAGTGAAAGTGGTCTGGTCTTAATAACGACCTTAACGCCTTACCGATTGGCCATGGCTCGTTCTTACGGCTTTGTTGATTCTTACATTTGTTGTATTGTGGTCAGTTGATCGAGCTTTATAGAAACAATTTTGAGGATTTAATTGAAAGGTTTGTTATGCCATCCTTCTTCTAGGCATGTTTCTTTATATTCGATAGCGTGATAAGGCTAGCTTACTATCGATGAATGGTTTGTAGTCATAGTTCTCCGTATTGGCCATTTGAGTAGGTTACTACATCCTTGCTAGATCTCTTTATCTTCATTAGAGACTAAGCTCTAGACGTGTCTTGGACTTGCTTACATGTCATATATAGTATATTCCCGCTTGTATTTCTTTGGGCTATGTCACTTGTCAGTTTGCCTCCTATGAAATAGTATTGATTACTAAAGATCGTAGAATCTATGGATAGTATATTGTAGATGAGCTATTGATAGCCATAGTGGTTGATAGTGTTGGCTGCCACAGTAGGCAAATTTATCCCTTTTTGGTACTCTTACTCCATAGATAGCGACCTCGTGCTAGACACGACTTAGATTACTTGTATAGTCACTTGTAGATTACCTTGTGGCTTTACTATTTGCCTGCGAGGCTACGTGTGGCTGCCTTTGGGGCTATGTGCATTAGAGTGATTGCCTTGCACGAGATCTAAGGTTTAGTATATGTATGACCCTTGGAGGAAGGTATTTGTCTAAGTTGAACTCTTATCATGCAGTTCCTTGGGTCTAGTTAATAATGATGTTTGAGGCATAGATAATGCTCATCATGTAAGAAATGCATTTGATTATAGCTGCTATAGACTTCGAGTCTAGTGTGCCACCATAGAGTCATTCGTAGAAATTTTGAATTCGCGTTATCCCACTAGAAGTCGATATGAAAAGTATGCTAGGGCTAGTCCCTTAATTTTGACATGTCTTCTTAAAGCTAATTGTTGTAGCCAAATTATTTGTAACCTTATACTGCTTGGTTGGACCTTTAACCTTATATGTTGTCTAAAAGGCTATTAAGATGAGTTGAAGCCTATGGGTTATTTGGATTGCCTACGACGCTATTATTAAGCCTATTCACTCATGGGCTATAATATTTGCTTAAAGGGGCTAGATCGAGGCCTACGGGTCAAAGAGTTGCCTTAGGGGCTATAATGAAGCCTGTTCACTCACGAGCTATTGTGTTTGCCTAAAGGGGCTATACTAAGGCATACGTGCCAAAGAGTTTCCTTTGGGGCTAATATGAAGCCAATGGGCTATTATGGTTATCTACGGGGTTATATTGAGGCCTGTTCACTTACAAGCTATTCGATTGCCTAAGAAGGATACATATTGATGCCTACGAGGCTATATTGATACCTAAGAGGGCTATGAGATTCCTATGAGGCTATATTAGTGCCTAAGAGGCCTATGGGAGGCCTATGGGAGGCCTATGGGAGGCCTATGGGGCTATAAGAAGATAATTTTTGCCTTCGAGGCTATATAAAGAATGCCTAAAGGGGATATTATGAAATGCAACGTGCCTAATGGGATACTGAGCATAACGATGGCCTTCGAGGCTATGTGTAAAGTGCCTGAGGGATTATTGAGACGTAATGACTGCCTACGGGGCTAGGAGACTACCTATAGGGGTATATAAACTGAATTAGCACTTTTCGGGCTTATGGGGGCTCGGGTAGGTGGTCTTGTTTGCTGTTTGTACCTGCCGTGCTTATGGGGGATGGTTAGGTTATTGTTTGACTATTACTGAATGATTTGTGTTAGGAGTAGTTAGGCTGTATTATGACGATTGTTGACCTTCTTCCTCGTGTACTTTGTTTTGATGATATTAGTTAGCTCGATTCAGGTAAGTGAACTGCTCAGTTCTTTATGATTTGTATGGCTAAGTCAAGAACAGGTAAGTACGTTCTGACTAACCTCTGACTCCCTGTTGGAGTATTTACAATTCTTATGATATCACTCTCAACTATTTATAGATTCAGGAGCAGGTAAGTACGCTCAAATTATTTTTGACTCTCTTAGCTGATTACTCATAATGTTAATGACATTAGCTCTTGTTTCAGCTTTCAAATGCCTTACATACTCGATACATTAGTTTGTACTGATACCCCATTACTTGGGAGTGCTGCATTCATGCCTACAGGTCCTGTGCCGCGATCAGATAAACCTGTTGAGTAGCGCAGTTGAGTTTTCACAGTTTTCCTAACTTCTTTTCTTCCATGAGTCGCCAGAGTATCAACGGTTTGCTTGTGTTGTTGTTTATAGCTTTTGGGTAGGCCGGGGACTTATTCTGCCAAGTATTCTATTCATAGAGGCTTGCAGACTAGTCTGTCGGATTGTATAGTTGTGTTGTTGGATAGTGGGCCTTGTTGTTATTGTTGATAGATCAACAATTTATTGACCCAACTTATATCGTATATACCTATTTTCAGTTTCTGTATAGAGATCATGGTGGCCTCGACGGCCCAAACAAGACTTACATGCTACCTATTTATTGCTTAATATGAACTGTTGGGAGTCACTGGTTTCCTTGTTGAGCTGTTGACAAAGGCCTTGCCGACCGAGGGCTTATTTTTAAGTCAAGATATACTTGTTTGTTTTCTTGACTATGTGGGAATGCTATGCGCCATTGGCAAAGAGTTTAGTAGGGTCAGCTCGGGCTTAAGTTTTGGCATTAGGTGCCAGTTGTGCCCCTCGAGTTTGGGGCGTGACAAACTATCTTTATCGAAACTTCGCCGTAAAATCACTACCGGCAAAATACTCCTCCAACCCAAATCTACAACTACTATTTGATTCTTCGTCACTTGTGTTTCTCCAAAATTTGGATTTCATTATGATTTAAACCTTTGGACTTTCCATATACGAAATTTTCTGACATTCACATACTAAATTTTCAGTAGATTCCTCCCTTTTACTCGTCCATTATTTATTTATTTTTTTAAAAAAATTTCTTTACTTAAAGATAATTTGTGAGTTAAATATTTCTTTTCAATCACTATTTTTTTATTTTTTTCAGATATGAAATATACCATCACCACCTTATTCGCCGAAAAAATGGAGATCCACCATTGTCACCACTCTCTTTATCTCTTCCTCCCTCTCTTCTACCAAAACAAATTTTATCTAGAATTAAAATTATCATCTCTAAAAAAAAATATGAGAGTTCATTGAATTTTTTTTAGATCTGGGTCGTCTCACAATTTTTTCCTGTGAAACTCTATTTTCTCGGGAGGGAGGGGTCCTGTGATGGAAATGAGTTTTCTAGAAAACAATCTTTTTTTCTTTTATTTTAAATATTTTTTAAAAATAGTTAAATAAGTTTGAATAATTTTTCTTTTTTTCTTCTTATAATTACAACAACAACAACAACATACCCAGTGTATTCCCACAGCGCAAATTTCTTCTTATAATTAATTTTTTAATATTTTTGTGACCCAAAATGTCACATGTTCTCTTTTAATTAGTCTTTATACCATGTTACCCACGAGTATATTACACACACTTTTAAATTTTAGCTGATTGTCAAAAAAATATTAAAATAAAACAGCGAGGCCTACTTATCACAACCCAAAATTTGGATCATGATGACACCTACCCTACCCTCTGGTAGGTAAATTCAATCTTTCACAAAACATAAATCATGAAGAAATTTGCGAGAGTAATGTAAATAATAACGTAATAATCAAGATCCCAAAATCTTATATAAATAACCCAACGGTACAAATAAACCAACTCAAGACTCAATGTCACGTGTACAAGAGATTTCTAATATAAGAACACTAAGGTTAGTATATCAGCCATTAAAAAATAGTAAAGACGAAATTAAAGATAGAGGAAGTTGGGCCAAGTCTCCAAACACAAGGAGCTCACCATAACTCTGAGTTACAAGCACATTGCGCGATGAAAGACAATGAGTGACGCTAGTACCAGGATCTGCATCAGAAAAGATGTAGAACTGTAAAGTGAGTACAAACCACTAGTACTCAGTAGGCATCATAGGCTGATCGAGCTTAAATAATTACTATATCCAATAAAGAATACTAAAGTAACCCTGCACGCAGAAAAGTCCCAACAGTTCAATATCGACAATTAATAAGGAATACATTAAGCATAACAATAATAAGTGAATGATGCAATGCAATGTTATGCGATAAAATACAATGGTTAGTGCCTATCGATATATATTTCCTCCACTGTGACATGCTATGAGGTAGGACTCATGGAAAATTTGAGAGATCTATATATCCGCTCGTAACCATTTTCCTTCAAGACCATATCATAATCAATCACCTAAAACCATTTCCCTTTGAGTTTCACATTACAATCATGTCATGACCTGATTTCTCAGGTCATGATGGCACCTACAACCCCCCTGTAGGCGTACCAATTCCCATAGCTTGGAACGGTTAGTAATAATCTACTATCTAACTAAGTATGCAGAAGAATAGTAAATAAGCGGAAGCAAGAGATAAGTAAAGGAAATAAAGCAACTGGAATATATAGAGACGAAAACTAAACCATCCCACAATCTGGTATCACAATATAAGAGCCGCTACTACATAACATAGTATAATAAGGTCCAAAAGAATATATACATCTGTCTCTAAATAACAAAAGAGTACATAATACAAAAGAGGAGATAAAAGCTAAGCTCCATTAGCCAGGAGCGCACCCTCAGTCTCGGATGATCCAGAAGCAATCTGCACGAGTCTCCACGAGTCAACGACGATGGCCCACACTAGGATCTGCACCAGAAAGATGCAGAGTGTAGTATGATCACCAATTACAAAGCAACGGGTACCCAATAGGCATCATAGGCTGACTAAGCACTAGGCTAGCCATAATATATATATCACGAAATACAAGTGAAGGAAAGAAGAACGCACTTGGGGTATGATAAACGCTCAAATTGTGCTCTCCAATTAAGGAGGTCACGATGATCGCGTAGTCAAAACAAAATTTATAACCCAACAGATGTCGGGGTCGAACCCAAGGGACCTGATTTAGCTTGTTAGAGATTGTGCGAAGCGATCTCAAAATGAGAGTAGTTGTTCAACAAAACCAAAGCAATAAAATGAGGGAATTGGGAAAGTTGTCACTACTAACTCAATTCAAATAAAAGCTGTAAAATCGAGATGGGTGTACCAAATAGGACTAGATGACTAGGGGTGCATTTTCGATGGGGAATTTGCTATAGGATAGGGTGATCACTACTTCACTCAAATTCTCACCTAGTGACACGGGTAGTGTTGGTCATAAGTGTGGAATGCTATCTCTCTATCAACATCCACATATCCGATGATTTCAGTTAGAACATCATTCGGTGTGCTAAATAACCAGCCAACATTTTCTTGGGGAGGTCATCCTATTTCTAGCTCGGACCCTTAAATGGGAGATTCCGCGATTGGAGCTATGTCTAGCCTCCAATCTAAATGGATTCCTAAGTACCCACTAGCAATTTCACATCCACAACTACAAAATTCTCTCTCGAGCAACTAAGTAGCCAAGTAAGGTAAATTCATATTTGCAACCACAAATTATTAAATTAAAACAGGGTGAAATCACAAAACCCACATCAGATAAGCAATTATAAGAGTGATTTTGCAACACCCTCACCCATTTGCTACACACCCATCATCAATACACCCCTAGATAAGAGAAATTAGCCATTCATAGAAGGGGGAGAAGATATACCAGCTGGGTAAATCAAATTCCCATCCATTGTAGTTGATTCTCAAGTTCTAGAGTCAAATTAGCACACAATTTGTTAACCAAAAGATTGGATTGAAAACCCTCTCTCAATGGAGATGGAGAAAAGTGTTTACAAGCCAAAAATATCTCAAAGTTCTCTATTGAAAATCTCTACTCTGAATTGTATATACAAAACAAGCCTAAAATTCCTTTTATATGTTCCCAAAATCGTCATATAAATTTAGGACAAAATTGCCCTCTGGGTGGTTTGCGATGCGGTATGCGGTTCGCACGTCGCAGTGTGCACATACCACACTGGTTTAAGTTGACCAGTGACTTCAATCGCTTAGGTAGGCCTTGTGCGACGGGAGATGCATGTTGCACCATGAGATGTGCGCGTCACATGGCGATCACATGCTGTAGCAGAATCTTCAGTCATCTTTGCAGCTTTATGCGGAGGAGGTGCGAACCGCACCTCATCTTGTGCGTGTCGCACAACCACCGCACCTCTCGGTAGATTCTCCAACTTTTCTCAACTCTTCACACTTAGCTTCTTTTTGGCTCTTTTTGGGTCCATATCCTTGTTTCTCCTCTTCTATCCAAAGCACATGTATAGACATCAATAAAGGTCATAAGAACCTCTAAATCAATTCAAAACATAGCAATAATTCATGGATATAGGCTCAATAAGTTGGTAGGTTACCGACTTATCAAACCCCTAAACTTGAACTATTGCTTGTCCTCAAGCAAGATACTTACATGGCAAGGAATGAATTATGCTAAGGCTCAATTAAGGCACAAAAACTGTTCTACACTAAAAATTTAAGAAAAATAAACAAACAAAAGTCTTAAACAAAAGACTCAACTACTATGCTTATCTCAATTTGGACCCCCACATGCTCAAGGCCATTTCTCATTTCAAAACTTTTTGTTCAAAGGACATCATGTTTCATTCAAAACTCAAGGGAATTTAAAGCAAGACATTTAAGCTTCTCAAGTCATTGGCATGGACCATCAAGGTTTGCCTCGAGATTCGCCACACAACTTGTCTCATTCATTCCCCTCAATTGAAATAGAGACTCTATGCTTCAATTCGAGTGCATGATGCCACTCACCACAAGAGAGAATTCCACTCACAATCATTCAATTCACAAAACATGGGATTCTAAGAGAACCAAGAAGACTCTCACTCTCTCAAGGAAGTTCAAGTTCCTGTGCATCGAACCATATGCTTGCCCTTTATGTAAATTTCCACTAATGTAGGGTAGCCTAGCTCAGAATCACCAAGGACTTGCGGGTTATAATGTTGGCTAGGGCTATGGTGAGGATATCATTTGGTTCTAGTGACTACACCTACCTAATTCTTTTTGTTTTGTCATTTCAAACGCCGCTCACATTTTTCAATTTCCAACTTCACCTTGTTTCTCCCTCACACAACCCAAGATTTCTTCTTTTAACCTCATGATTATTCACACCTTATATCACCTTTACTTGGTAGCACCTATTTCTGCTTTTCAATTTGCTCATTGAATTGAGCTTTTGGAGAAATTTTCATTTCTCGAATAGAGGTGCTACCTTGCATTTGAAGTGCATTTCTTTTCTTCTCCTCATTTGATCACATGCACCCCCAAACTTAGGCATTTGCCTATGTTACTTTTGTTTCGCCCCCAAACTTCGGCTTTTAGCCTACATTTCATTTTCAAGCAATTAGGGAGGACGGGTGCCAAGCTAGAGGTTTCAAAAAAAGAGTCAAGGTGTTACAAAGGTGTCAAAGAATGGTCACAAGCTCAAAGGGGTTCACTAGGATTTGATGTCATTGGGAGGTCATTTGAGTGAAGTGGCTATCAAAAAGGGCCTAAGGTCATTTTCCAAGATTGGTTACACCTAGAATTTCACCTTGAATCACATTCGAGGCAAGTTCTAGACGACACTTATGCACAAGAATCAAGGTATAGCCTCACCGCATAAGGCATCATGCCACAAGACTTCATCCATTAGTCCCAAAATCAATTGGGGCAAATGACTTTTGACAGGCTATTCCAAGTTCATTACACACTCGTTTGTGAGTCAATCAAGCCAAAGCGAGAGTGTGCAAGTCATGACAAGAGAATGCTTTTCCTTAAAACTTCATTTCCCTTATTCCTTTCCTTTTCAAAAGTAATTTACCAAGTTTTTTTTTCCGGTGGGCCCATTTTGAGACAAGCATTTACGGACTCAACTCTAAACTAAACTTGGCATTTTACCTTAAGAAAGTCGCCTCTCAATCTATCATAGGGAAACACCAACCCAGTTCAACACACAAAAACAAAAGAAAAGAAAAAGAAAAAAAATCAAAACTTTTGCTTCTTGGGAAAGAACCGTGGTATTAAGAAAACCCTCGGAGTTTATTTCTACACTACTATGAATAAGGCGATAAAAGCACCCCCCCAAACCAAAGCTGAACATTGTCCCTAATGAAGCACGTAAGAAGAGATGGTAAACTTCCTGAACTGAAGTGCGAAACGCACTTCAGGTGATGCGGCCACATGTCCATCGCACCGGTTAAGGTTGGTAAGTCTATTTGCTGCTTGTGCACCCAATGTGTGACACGCACCCAAGATTGTGCGGCCCGCACTGAAAATGCATGATTGGCAAAATTCTGGGGGAAGCTTCCAGTGTTCTGGAATGCAGTGCAAAATGACTGTGCGATGGGCACTTCAGGTCATGTGATTGCACACCAATCGCACATGAATTGGCTTGATTCTGTTAAGATCATGCATTCTGATATGTGACGTGCACCCTCTCTGGTGAGATCGCACAGAGCCTCGCATCATCTGACCATTGCTTCCATTCCAACTACAGTGCTAACAAAAACAACATTCAAGATAAAACAAGAAAATAAGGAGAAAATACGTAAGGAAAAAGAGCTTGGGTTGCCTCCCAAGAAGCGCTTGGTTTAACTTCGGTACCTCCAAATCAAGGTTCATCCAAGAAAATATCTTCTACACACGTAACCTCCCCCGTGATTCCCAAATACTTCTTCACTCATTGACTGTTTACCTTGAAAGCCAAGCCATCCTCATTCTCCAATTCTATCACTTTATTTGCGAAAACTTGAAGCACTTTGAAAGGACCCGACCATTTGGATCTTAGTTTTCCTGGAAAGAGCCGAAGCCTCGAATTGAACAAGAGGACCCAATATCCCGAGTGGAACTCTCATTTTAGGATTTGTTGGTCATGATAGTGTTTTAGCCAGGCCTTGTAGATAGAGGCACTTTCGTACGCCCGCATCCTAAATTCATCCTTTTCATTTATATCCTCAATCCTAGCACGAGCGGCTCTCTCCCAATTTAGGTTCAACTTCTTCAAGGCCCGCATAGCCTTGTGTTCAAATTCGACCGGGAGATGGCTAGCTTTTCCAAAAACTAGTTGATAGGGTGACATTCTAATAGGGGTCTTATATACTGTCCTGTATGCCCACAACGCATCATCTAGCTTGTGTGACCAATCCATTTGGTGAACATTCACCAACTTTGAAAGGATGGATTTAATCTCCTGGTTGGACACTTCAACTTGCCCGCTTGTTTGTGGATGATAAGGCGTGGCCACTTTATGTTTGACACCATATTTTTCAAGTAATGTGATAAATTATTTGTTGCAAATGTGCGATCCACCATCACTAATGATGGCATGAGGTGTGCCAAATCTAGAAAAGATGTGTTTCTTAAGAAAGGCAGTCACACTTCTCCCCTCATTATTTTGCAAGGCCACTACTTTGACCCATTTGGACACGTAGTCTACATCCACTAAGATGTAGGTATTCCCATGTGAGCTCGTGAAAGGTCCCATAAAATTGATACCCTATACATCAAACAATTCTACCTCCAGAATGAGGGTTAGTGGTAATTTGTGGCGGCGAGAGATGCCTCCTCCGCGCTGACACTTGTGACACTCTTTCACCACATCATGAACATCGTGGAAACATAGGCCAATAGAATCCGCTTTGCAATACCTTAGAAGCCGTGCGCATACCACCATGGTGTCCTCTAAAAGGGGATGAATGACATGCTCTAAGAATAGGTAACATTTCAATTTTAGGGACACATCTCCTTATCATCCCATCGGCGCAAATCCAGAACAAGTAGGGCTCGTCCCAATAGTATTTTCGCATATCATGGAGGAATTTCTTTTCTGATTAGAGTTCAATCCCTCCAGGAGTAGATCACTTGCTAAATAATTAGCAAAATCAGCAAACCAAGGTATCAAGTCATGAGATGCAGCCAAAATTCGCTCATCCGAGAATGAGTCATTAATTTCAAGTTCTCCCACCAGTCTTCCTTCTTTTTCCAAACGGGATAGGTGGTCAGCCACCTGATTTTCACACCCTCATCGATCCTTCACTTCAAAATCAAACTCTTGAAGAAGTAGCACCCATCGGATTAATCTTGGTTTGGCATCCATTTTAGCCATCAAATATCTTATAGCAGCATGATCAGTGTGCACCACCACCTTAGTGCCCAAGAGATATGCCCGAAATTTCTCAAAAGCAAACACTACAGCCAGCAATTCCTGTTCTGTAACCATGTAATTTGTTTGTGTAGCATTCAAATTTTTGTTTGCATAGTATATCGGGTGAAAAATCTTCTCTCTTCACTGACCAAGCACTGCCCCTAAGGCTACGCCACTGGCGTCACACATAAGCTCAAAAGGCTTTGACCGATTCTGGGCAATGATAACCAGGGTGGATGTGAGTTTTTCTTTCAAGTTGAGGAAAGCCGTCATGCATTTATCATCAAAGTTGAATGTTGCCTCCTTCTCTAAAAGCTTACACAAAGGATGAGCAACCTTTGAGAAGTCCTTGATGAATCGCCGATAAAATCCAGCGTGCCCCAGGAAACTCCGGATGCCCTTCACGGTTCTTGGAGGGGGTAGTTTTGATATAACCTCAATCTTTGCTTGATCAACCTCCAGCCCTTTTTCGGAGATCTTGTGTCTTAAAACTATCCCTTATTTAACCATGAAGTGACATTTTTCCCAATTCAATACCAAATTTGTTTCCTCACACCTTTTAAGTACCTCCTCTAGGTGCTCCAAACAATCATTGAACTCATCCCCCACCACTGAGAAGTCATCCATGAAAATATCAATTGTGTCCTCCACCATGTCTGAGAATATAGATATCATAAGCCTTTGGAAGGTGGCCGGGGCGTTACAAAGTCCAAAGGGCATTCTTTTGAAGATGAAGGTGCCATAGGGCATGTGAAAGTGCTCTTTTCCTGGTCCTCAGCGTTAATTGAAATTTGATTGTACCCAGAATAGACATCTAGAAAACAATAGAAGCCACGGCCCGCCAATCGATCTAATATTTGATCCATGAACGGAAGAGGGAAATGGTCCTTTTCCGTCCACGAATTCAACTTTCTATAGTCCATGCACACTCTCCAACTGGTCACGGGTCGAAGGGCGATCATCTCATCTTTCTCATTTGGCACCACTATAATTCCTCCTTTTATTGGAACACATTGCACCGGGCTAACCCACGTGCTGTTCGAGATAGGAAAAACTACTCCCGCATCCAACCACTTGATGATTTATTTCTTCACCACTTCTTGCATAGGCGGGTTTAGTCTTCGTTGGTGCTCAATTGAAGGGATGCTTTCCTCTTGGAGGTTTATTTTATGAGTGCATATTCCCAGAGGTATGCCTTTTATATCCGCAATAGTCCACCCTATAGCTCCGATATATTTCTTCAACACTCGAAGCAAGTCTTCCACTTGCGTGTCACTTAACTTTTTGGAAATAATGATCGGCAAGGTCTCGTTAGCACCCAAGTATGCATACCTCAAGTGGGAGGGCAATGGTTTGAGCTCCAATCTAGGGGGGTTCAATGATGGACGGTTTTGATGGTGGAGTTTCCCTGTTCTTTAGATCGAGATCAAGTTTCTTTGGGGTATAAGAGTAGGATCCCATGCCCACCAATGCACAACAAACTTCATCGAATTCTTCAATACCCTCACCATCATGATTCAATAGAACTGCTTCTAAGGCTTTATCAATGAATCCCTCTCTCATGTACAAATCGGCACTCTTCTTGATTTTTTCAATTGCGAAGGCCGTTTGGATATAACTTGGTTGCCTCATAGATCTACTCATCGAATGTGACTTTCTCATCATTCAATGCAAACTTCAATTCTCCCAAGTTTATTTTACTCAAGGTGTGCCCTATTTTTAGAAAAGGATGCCCCAACATGATGGGTATCTCGAAACTCCCCTTACAATCAATTATCACGAAATCTGCTGGATACACCACTCGCCCCACCTTAATCAAAATGTCGCAACTGATTCCCGTGGGTTACCGTATTGATCGGTTCATCATGCCAAGCTCCAAGCATGTGCTAGTGGGCTGCCCCAACTCCATTCGCTTGTAAGTGTCTAAGGACATCAAATTGACACTTAAGTTTTCATCACACACTATTCTAGCGGATTTGTGGACTCCTTTTGAATCACACACCATGTGTAGACCCAACATTAACCCTTCATTGGAGAAATTTCCCGCAAGAGTAGCACTACTAAAGGAGGATAGTTGGACTACCCCTATCTCTTCTAAATTGCATGTGGTGCATAACTCTTTCACGAACTTAGCACATTCGGACGTTTTGTCAAAGTTGGGGCTTGTGGGCGCATTTATGGTAATTCTCCTCAATAAGGACTCAAAATCATTTGTCTTCTCCTCCACATTTTCATGCAAGAATCATTGAGGGAATGTAGGTGGACAAGTAGGGAGTGGTTTAAGAATTTTAGCCTCTTTACTCTCGTTTTGACAAACCTTGGGCACCCCATACCCTTGAGTTTGCCTTTTCTAAGGTATGCTTATCGTTGGAATCTCATCATCCTTCTTCTCGGCTTGCCTAGATTGGAGTTGTGAATTCAGCCAACGCATTTTATCTTCAAGACATTTAATGGCCATGGAGTGCACTTGAACAGTTTGGGAAAGACCCCCAATCTTATGACTCAATTCCTCGATGATTCCATGAGTTGCCCTAACTTTCTCTAGCACTTCCATAACCATATTCTCCATTTTAGAGTCTTCATGTTTCTCATTCTGACCTTGATTCTCATGATCGTGCCTACCCGAGCTTTGAGGGCTATCATGGAAACACACCTTGTGGTTTGCAATAGAAGCCTCATCACTACCTTCACTCGAACTCACACCATCCTCTATAGTCCTCATACCCCCGATAGCACCAATGGCATGAATTGTTTCTAACCGCTTGCTCGAAATGCTCTTTACCATGAATTCAAGGAGAGTGGATGTGATTGATAGCTATCTACTCCTTCGAGCTTCATTTTCTAACCAATACTCAATCTCGTTAGCGGAGGTAGCACCCATTGCTCCCTCGGCTCCTAAAAATCCAACTTATGGTCCGGTAAGGTATCAAGGTCTAGAACAAATGGCTCGAATGAGAAGTATTTGCCTTTATATTTGAATGATGCGTGCCTGCAAATTCACCACTAACAACAGAAAAAAGTAAAAGAAAACAAACACTCTCAAGTTGACTTCACAACAACAATTAAAAACTATCTAATACTCAAGTCCCCGGTAACGACACCATTTTTCATAAATGCTCAAATCGTGCTCTCCAATTAAGGAGGTCACGACGATCGCATAGTCAAAACAAAATTTATAACCCAACGGATGTCGAGGTAGAACCCAAGGGACCTGATTTAGCTCGTTAGAGATTGTGCGAAGCGATCTCAAAATGAGAGTAGTTGTTCAACAAAACCAAAGCAATAAAACGGGGGAATTGGGAAAGTTGTCACTACTAACTCAATTCAAATAAAAGCTATAAAATCGAGATGGGTGTACCAAATAGGACTAGATGACTAGGGGTGCATTTACGATGGGACATTTGCTCTAGGATAGGGTGATCACTACTTCACTCAAATTCTCACCTAGTGACACGGGTAGCATTGGTCATAAGTGTGAAATTCCATCTCTCGATCAACATGCACATATCCGATGATTTTGGTTAGAGCATCATTCGGTGTGCTAAATAACCAGCCAACATTTGCTTGGGGAGGTCGTCCTATTTCTAGCTCTGACCCTTAAATGAGAGATTCCGCGATTGGAGCTATGTCTATTCTCCAATCTAAGTGGATTCCCAAGTACCCACTAGCAATTTCACATCCACAACTACAAAATTCTCTCTCGAGCAACTAAGTAGCCAAGTAAGGTAAATTCATGTTTGCGACCACAAATTATTAGATTAAAACATGGTGAAATCACTAGACCCACATCAGATAAGCAATTATAAGAGTGATTTAGCAATACTCACACCCATTAGCTACAGACCCATCATCAATACACCCCTAGACAAGAGAAATTAGCCACTCATAGAAGTGGGAGAAGATATAATAGCTTGGTAAATCAAATTCCCTTCCATTGTAGTTGATTTTCAAGTTCTAGAGTCAAATTAGCACACAATTTGTTAACTAAAAGATTGGATTGAAAACCCTCTCACAATGGAGATGGAGAAAAGTGTTTACAAGCTAAAAATATCTCAAAGTTCTCTACTGAAAATCTCTACTCTGAATTGTATATACAAAACAAGCCTAAAATACCTTTTATATGTTCCCAAAATTGTCAGATAAATTTAGGACAAAATTGCCCTCCAGGTGGTGTGCGATGCGGCGTACGGTTTGCACGTCGTAGTGTGTGCGTCGCACATCGACTTCAGGTTGACCAGTGACTTCAGTCGCTTAGGTAGGCCTTGTGCCACGGGTGATGCATTTTAGCACCGCGAGATGTGCACGTCGTATGGCAACCGCATGCTGTAGAAGAATCTTCAGTCATCTTTACAACTTTATGTGGAGGAGGTGCAAACCGCACCTCATCTTGTGCGTGTCGCACAACCATCCCACCTCTCGGCTGTTTATCTAGCTTTTCTCAACTCTTCACACTTCTCCTTTTTGGCTCTTTTTGGGTCCATATCCTTGTTTCTCCTCTTCTATCCAAAGCTTCTGCATAGATATCAATAAAGGTGATAAGAACCTCTAAATCAATTCAAAACATAGAAATAATTCATGGATATAGGCTCAATAAGTTGGTAGGTTACCAACTTATTAGGGTCCTTGCAATAACAAGATATATAAAGGGATTTAAGAAATAGGCAGTATACCGGTAACCTTAAGTAAAATAAGGAAAAGAAGGAAAGCAAATAACATAATCTTGCTAAAATAATACTTTAATGAAATCATGATAATAAAGCAACTCTCAAGGTAGGAATCATCAACATAGTTGAACAATATCTCTCAAATACGAATAGCCGAATAAGGATCCAAGTGTCACCATAACCAGAACCAGTACTACGATAGAATAATAATAAAGAATCTACCTACAGTCCCAATGGGCGCTCATACACTCGAGGAATACATACAAGTGAAAACAAACCCTCCGGCATCCCATACTACCGGAGCGTAAACTCAGCAAATAGCAAACAAGGGTGGAATCTTACACAAATGAATGATATGATGCAATAGTGTGAAAACCAGGTGACACAGTAACTCTGTATGTACCTCCTCCAACACCGATAGGACCAGTAGGTAGGATTTATGGAAAGACTTCCCCGTATACCTGAACTACACCATATACCCGTCCTTCGGCACACTCAGCACGTAGCCCATGGTCTAGATCGTTAAGGTCCATGGAGGTTCTTGACCACATACTAAATGTTAGAATCTCAATATAGTCATTCGGAGTGTATTCGGATCCAATAAGCAACCAAAGTCTCAAAATACATGCTCGGAGTCTATCTGGGTCTAAATTTGTGAATCAAGTCTTAAAAATCCCTATAAGGGTGCCCGGGTATAATCGGGTCTAAAACAGTAGTAAAACAAGTTCGATGCTTGGTCGATCGAGTCTATTATTGTCTCAATTCAAAGGTAAAATATGTCTAGCACTACGGCTTAGCCAAGTCTAGTATAAATATGAAAATGGTGATAAAATCATTATTTACTCTCTCTTACCCCAAGAAGATCCATGAAAAATCTGTTCACAAACCTTTTATAACCATTTTTATCGAAAACGGACCCTTGGGGCCATGCAAGATTTAGAAAACCATTTATAGTAGGCCCATAGCCAGAACAGTAGTAAAACATGCATAAAATCTCTTTATATGCATGCTAATGGTATGCCCAAACATAAATAGTAGCCCAACGGCTCACAATCAACCTATCAACCCTGCATAGTCTCCAATCGCTCTACAACATAGATAACCAGCTCTATAATAAAATATCAATGTCCGGGACTCACAGACGTTCCCAGGTAACCCACATTTTATGGTATAGAGTCAAATACAAGCCCACACAGGGCTATAAGGCTAATACTACCGACTTCAACGAATACTACAACCATAGGAGTAAAAGTAAGACGAATATGAAGAACTGGACAAGGTCTGGGGGTGCCAAGCTAATAAACCCAACCCAAGGATGCTAATTAGTACAATTATACCCTATACACGCAAAGTCTAATTTGGACAAAATCATAACCTACCTATCGTCTAACGACAAGCTGCTAGAACAATGATGTCCAAGCCCGAACTGCTCCGAGAAGCTCTGAACAACAGTCAAACTATCATAAACATACACTATGCATTAAAATAAGAATAGAGATACCCATATTGCTAAAAGTATAGCTGGGTCAAAATTTGGGTCAAAAGCAGGCCTGTGGGCCCTATAACCCAAAATCGGAAATAAAAAAGTGCATGATGATCCCAACACTTCCAAGAGTTCACGCTCTAAAAAATGAGCTGATTTAGCCAACGACAAGGGCTCACAACATCCCGCCATCAAGAGAATTAAAGGGGGAAATTAACGAAGAAATACCAGAATAAAGGGAGAATTTACCTACCACAAGGAGTGGAAGCAAGTCTGCGGAATGAATTCCATGCAACCACGAGCATGCAATCCCTAATTCTAGCAACTACCACCAAGAATAACCCCAAGCTTAAGAAAGTTCATCAATGGAGGTTTAGCTCTGGAGAAGGAGCTTTTGGGGAAGAAGAGAATTTACCAAAATGAAGAGGGAAGCAAGATTAACCGCCAATAATGAATCTCCAAGGCCAAGAACTGATTAGGAACCAAATTTATGAGAGAGAAATTATTTTGGAGTGAGAGAACTAGGTGAAGAATGGCTGTAAATTCGTGGAAGAAATAATATATAGGGCTGGCCGCAGGCTAGCGCCATTGGCGCTGGCCAGGAACCGTTGGCATTGAAAGCAGGCAAGCGGGCAGGCGTGATCACGCCAAAGGGGCACCGTTGGTGCTGGCAGGCAGGCACACTTCCTAGAACTATCGACGTTGGTAAGGCACCATCGGCGCTGAAGGCGGGCAGCAGGCTAGCACGATTGCGCTGCCTTGGCGCCATTGGCGCTGAGGAAATGTCTGCCACAGAAAAACCAGCTAAGATCAAAGCTTCTATGGGGTATTCTGGGCATAATAGAAATGCGATACTCACAAATGAAATACGCTACTAGAGTAGAAATGACATTTCAGAGTCAACAAAATCGATGAAACTTCCATATGAGGTCATCTCAGAGGAAAGTTGACCCAAGTCAACACTAGCTAAAACTAACCAAACATCCAAAATGGGCCCGGTTCACCCGAGACCCAAAACAACCACCTACCTAAACCAAACTCAACAATCCGAAGGTAACAGAATTGTCAGGTTTCGAATCTGACGCTCCAATCATCGAAAGTTGACCTAAGTCACACTTCTAACTCTAACTGTCCTGAAAAACATAAAAAGCAACCCAAAACCAAACCGAAAGTTCTCCGTCCCCGACTAAAGGTCTAACTAGACCAAACTCCATGTTCTGGAGCTAACAGAATTGTCAGAATTCAATTCCGATCATATTATCTAAGAATGTTGACTAAAGTCAATGATTTCTTAAGTTAAAACTCTAAACAGGGAAATGACCATAAAGACCAAATGAACGGCCAGGGAACCAAACCACCGGTCCCAGCAAGTCATAAATGACTTGGGACCACTAAAGGCAAGATCTAACAGTACATAGAAAGCATAAACACGAGAATGACCAGAAGGGTCATAGCATCATCCACTACTAAAAGGGACTTTTGTCCTCGAAAGTCAAGAACAAGGGAGTACCTGAAGGCTCAAACAACTATAGATACTGAGCCTGCATCTCTCTCTTGGTCTCCTAGGTATCCTCCTCGATCGGATGATGTCTCCACTAAACCTTAACTACCGGAATCTCCCTAGATCTCAACCTCCTGACATCTCTGGCCAGAATGGATATCAACTCCTCAACAAAGGTCAAACTCTTATCCAACTGTACTGAATCCCACTGCAACACATGCGACTCATATGGAACATACCACCTCAATATCGACACATGGAAAACTAGGTGCATAGCTGAAAATATCTGAGGTAAAGCTAACATATAGGCAACACCACTAACCCTCTGAAGAATCTCAAACGACCTTATATACCTAGGGCTAAGCTTGCCCCACCTAGAAAATCTCATCACGCCCTTCATGGGTGATACATGGAGAGACACCAAGTGACCAACACTGAACTCTAAGGCACGAAGTCTATGATTTGCATAACTCTTCTGACTACTCTGAGCTACCCGAAGTCTGTCCTGAATCACCCAGACTCTGTCTAAGGAATCATGAAGCAAGTCAGTACTCTGCGGCCTAGACTCTAAACCATAAAACCAACCCACCGGCAATCTGTAACCCCTTCCATACAATGCCTCAAATGGTGCCATTCCAATACTCGAATGAAAACTGTTATTATATGCAAACTCTGCCAATGGCACATACAGATCCCATGAACCCCTAAAGTCAAGAACACAGGCCCATAACATATCCTCCAGAACCTGAATAGTCCTTTTAAACTGGCTATCTGTCTGAGGGTGGAATGCGGTACTAAGCTAAACCTCTGTACCCAAGTCTCACTCAATAGTCCTCTAAAACTGAGCTGTAAATTGAGTGCCATGGTTTGAAATGATAGAAGCTTGAAACCCATGCAAATAAAAAATCTCCCGAAGGTAAATCTGAGCCAACCTCTCTGCACTGTAAGTAGAATGGACCGATAAAAAGTGTGCAGACTTAGCTTATCAACAATCACCCAAATTAATTCAAACCCTAGAGAAGTATATGTCAACCAAACTATGAAGTCCATAGTAATCCCTTCCCACTTCCACTCTAGAATGGGAAGTCGCTGCATCAATCCACAAGGTCTCATGTGCTCGAACTGCACCTGCTGATAGTTCAAACACCAAGATACAAACTCTACTATGTCCCACTTTGTACCACTACACCAGTAAAGCTTTCTCAAATCTCCATGCATCTTGGTTGTACCAGGATGGATGGAATATCTAGAAAAATGTTCCCCACAGAGAATCAACTAAATTAAATTCCCAACTCTCAGAACACAAAGGCAACTATCAAACCTCAGAACCCTATCAGAATCTAAAGTAGCTCGATGGCCTCACCTCAAACCACCTGATCACGAATATCACATAACCACTGATCCTCAAACTGATGAGTCTGAATCTGATCAACTAACAAAAAATGGACCTTAATACCGGTAAGAACTCTATTGGAATCAGATAAGTCAAGTCTAACCAAATGGTTAGCCAAGGACTGGATTTCCAAGGCCAACAATCGCTCCAAAATTGACGTAAAGCTAAGCTGCCCATACTCACCATCTTCCGACTCAAGGCATCCGCTACTATGTTTGCCTTGCCCAAATGATACAAAATAGTAAAGTCGTAGTCCTTCAGTAACTCAATCCATCTCCTCTGCCTAGAGTTCAACTCTTGCTGACTCGTGATGTACTAAAGACTATGGTGATCAGTGAAGATCACTGTGAACCCCATATAAGTAATGCCTCAAAATCTTAAGCGCGAAGACTATCGCCGCCAACTCCAAGTCACGAGTAGGGTAGTTACACTTGTGAACCTTCAGCTGTCTCAACGCATAAGCTATCACCTGACACTGCTGCATCAATACATACCCAAGACCAACCACTGAGGCATCATAATACACTGAGAAGCCCATATCCTCAACTGGCAATGTCAACACCGGAGCCGAAGTCAATAAGGCCTTAAGCCTCTAAAAACTGTTATCGCACTGATCTGACAACTGAAATAGGACATCCTTCCTAGTCAGCCTAGTCAAAGGTACTACTATGGAAGAAAACCCCACGATGAACCTTTTGTAGTACCCTGCTAACCCAATAAAGCTGCAAACCTCGGTAGGGGTAGTAGGTCTCGACCAATCATGAACTCCTAAAATCATCGCTGGGTCTACTCTAATCCCATCCTTAGACACCACGTGTCCTAGGAATGCTACTGACTTAAGCAAAAACTTGCACTTTGAGAACGTGGCATAAAGCCGATGATCTCTCAAAGTCTAAAGTACAATCCTCAATTACTGCTCATGCTCATCTCTACTCCGCGAGTATGTCAGGATGTCATCAATGAATACTATCGCGAACGAGTCCAAATACGGGATGAGCACCCTGTGTGTCAAGTCCATGAAAGCTGCAGGGGAATTAGTCAACCAAAAAGACATCACCAAGAACTTATAGTGCCCATAACGTGTCCTGAATGCTATCTTAGGGATGTTTGATACACGTAATTACACCTCAATTAAGAAGCATAAGCGGTCGTTTTCAAATATAGAACCTAACAAAGGTTGGGATCGATCCCACAAGGAATAAGGTTCTAATTAAGTCGTTAGTGAATTAGATGACTAATAATCAATAGTTTCCAGTAATGGGGAGGGGGGGTTTGTAGTGATCAATCTTTGATTGCTTCTTTGAATACTTCACGTAACAAACAACAACTTTTAACAAGTAAAAATTAATATTAGAGATGAACTAAGGATGTGTTCACCATGGCTTCATGAACAACCTCGGGTTAGTGTTCCAATGGATTCATTTCATATGCAAAACACGAAGTGATTGAATTCCTTCGTACGTCTAATCGTTTCTCAACCAAGAAGATGCTTTTTTTTTGAATTCTTTCAAACTTGAAAAGATACAATTCTACAATTCAATTAAAACTTCAAGTAAATTAATCTCGCTAAAGCATCAATCATTAGACGGGAGTTGGTAGTCCCGAATCCTTGTTGTTAATCCAATTTTCTGGATTTTAATTCCTTTGTTCAAGATAATCAAACCTAGACTTGTTCTAATGTTTGCAACCATTAAAAATGATAAAAATGTAGGAATAATAATGTATGAAGCATATAATCCGAACCCATTGTCACACGTAACCAAGATTACTACTTTTGCCATAGATCCTACAACCCTAGTTGTGGAAAGTTTAGCTACTCATGAATAAAGAAGAAGAAGAAAAAGCCATGGTATTCATAATAGAAGAGAAATCCTTAAAATATATGAAAACCCACTTCAATTCTCCAATAAAACTTGAGCATATATTCCAAAAACGTAAGAACAATTGATAGTAAAGTATGTTTGTTGCTTGAGTGCTCAAAAGTGTTCAAAATATGCTACAAACAAAGTACAAGAAAAATACCCTAAGAGTCCTATTTATAGGCAATTAGAAACTAAATCTGAATTTGTCCAGGAAAGGAAAATCAGGTCTAGAAAATGGACTCCAAAATGGTCCGTTTTGAGGCAAAATAGTTCGTTCTTTTGAGTGTTGTAACTGCCTGATTTTCAGAGCTTCTGGTTCTGGAAAATGGTCCAAGGAATGGTCCATTTTTGTCAACAACGGACCTTTTCCTTGACCGTTGTAACTCACAAAATTTTGCTATTTTCTAGTAAGTTGACGATTTTAGTGTAAATCGCATTTGGCAAATGAGTTTTATGTACAACTCGTTATGTGAGTCATCACAAGGAACCAGTTGAGCCATTTTCAGCATCTTTTTCTCCCTTTTCCATTTTTGTTCACTTTTCCTGTAAGTACAACACAAATACCATCAAAACAACAACGGTTGCTTGAAAACTCACTATTATTCTTAGTTAACGGAGTCAAATGTGCCGTAGAATACCGGAACATCAACACACTCAAATTAAAACGTTCGCTTGTCCTCAAGAAACACAACAACAAAAACAAAAGAGATGACTCAACTAAGAATACAAACACATGCCTCTAGCAAATCATGGCCATTCAACAGCTTATTCAATTTAAATCTACCCCTCGGTAATACACAAATGTATGAAAAGCTAACTTGTAAGGATCCAAACATATCATTCCTATATGATAGAATATTCTCTATACACACACAATGCCTATCCCAACAATCAGTAGATAATACAAAAATCTCAGTGCCCTCACCACAAATAAGTCCCACATTTAAAAAGGGCATGTGATCCTTTCCTAAGCAACTAACTTCGAACATAACAAAATAGGCTGGGCAAGTTCTAGATGCATGCACAGAGTAAGAGTTTATAACAATAATCTCACACACACTTGGCACAAAGAAACCATACCACTACCAACTATCAAAACAATAGTTTGGCTTAAGCACAATTATTACAATCACAACCACACATGACATTCAGGGATCCAGAACAGTTAATCAATTCAAACATAGGTACAAATTCAACATTTTTTGGAGGGGGCTCCTGTCACGCCCCAAAATGTAGGGGCAGACAAGAACCATATGACCACCTGCTTTACGAGTAGTTTATGACATAAGTAAAGTTACAAACCAATAAACGAGCGGAAAACTAACATATGATGCATATATATACCATGAGTCATTTGAGCAAAAACTGTACAATGCGACACTAGTTAATGTCTAGGAAGCCTTTAAAAGATACAAAATGCTATACTACTAATAACTAGTCAGGACAGGCCCCGATGTACCCAACTAGAGAACTATACATAGTCTGGCTCCAGATAGAAATGAAGCTCACCAAAATATCAGATGAAGATAGCAAAAGGACCTAATGAGAATGTCTGCTCCCCTGTGAACCTGACCCTATATTTGTAAGGAAATACAGTGCCCCGAACGTAGGGACGTCAGTACATATATAACATGTATTGGTATGTAAAGCAGACGGAATAACAAGTAGACAAATATGGAAGCTCATATGAATCCAATGTCAAAACAAAAGAATTACGAGCATAGAAGTAATAAATGTACGATATGAAACTGTAACCTATGCACCAACCTTATTAGTTCTTCATATTACGTTAGAGAAGCATTCATTATAATATAGCTCTATGGCTTGCCTAGGTGACGTACTTACACTATATTTAATACAAATGATCATATGATGGCCTACCGAAGGCGATTCAAGTCACATATAAAGCATATGTTGCTCAAGTACTTATTGCTATGATTTTATACACATAACTATAATCGCGATCTGATATGAGGTACACCCTTTGAGGGCTCACTATAAGGGTCTGCTCGCAGGCCACATATGTCATGTATTGGCTTGAGTCAGGGGAAACTAGTGCATGATGTTCCAACTGACTCCAAATATAAATGATGCCACAAGGGCGGGTACGCCATAATGTTCAGGCTCACTATAAGGGTCTGGTCTCAATCCTGTGCACAGAATAGCATCGCGCGAGAGTGTTAAGTAGAACCTATGAATACCCTCCCATTGCTAAGTTTTATTAAGTAACACTTTAACAGGCATATGGCATGTAATCTATAGCAAGGATTGTCAGAATATCAAGTGAGATCTCTATATATAATATATAACTTTTCGAATATAATATCACTATCCAAACGCTAATTCTTGCTTTAACTTATCGTTATATCAAATAGGTTATTGCATAAGCTAGTATAATTATGCTATGACCATTTATTTTATTTATAATGCGAGACACATATATAAGACTACATAGGGTGAATTCTAAGAATTTCAAATAAAGATACTTACGGTCATATGAAATATTAAGAAAGTTCACGCGAAGGGCGTAATAGGAGTATGTATAAACTTTAATAATTAAATAAGGAAATGACACCTAAAACAACTAAAAACTTTGTTTTCATTTTTCATATAGGCTATTTGACATTTATAAAGGAAACATGTGACGTAGGGTGGTGCCTTACGGCGAAGGAAGTTTTAACTTTACATACCTTGGATGCTTTCCTAGCTAGTAGTGGTACCACAAGATTCCAACAATCCAACACACCTCGTGTAACCTTTACGCGATCAACCCAATCAACTACATACATAAAACATATATGTATTCGTCAATAACCCATAAATTTTTCTAACAATTCACTCTAATGTTCTTCACTTAAATCCAAAATTAATCAAATCCCTTAACCATAGTTTAGAGTGAAATTCTTATTTCAAACTTACCAAATGCAATATTAAATATTTCAATTCGTAGGAATTTCCAAAAATTCCATTTTATTCAACTTTTTCCCTCCTTTAAAACCCCCAATAATCAAGACCACTTTAAGAACTACTGCATAATTTTAAATCGAATGATGGTAACCACTTAATATCACATCCCAAGTACATATTCTATAATTGTATTCGAGTTTAGGGTAGAGAAATTACCTATTTAAAATCACACCCCCAACTTGAATACTTGTTAAGTCTCCACAATTATTGAATGAAGACTAGTATTTCGTTGAGATTCCACGATGTTGATGCCCTCACGAGGAGAATCACTGAGGCCTTATAATCCTAATTCCCCTGCTGTGTCGCTAGAAAAGGAATAGAGGGAGCACTTAACTTTTCTTGTTTCTTGTTTCTGTAAACAGAACCCACACCAAGTGGGTTATCTTCTCTTCTTTATTTTTTCTTTTTAAATTGTTTCCTTTCCTTATTAACTTAATACATTTCTTATAAAAGTGACCCCACTCAACACCAATTACTAGTAACTTAATCTATTTCTTATAAGCTTGCTCCTCCAAGTAGCAGTAATATAAAATTAAGTATATATACCACAATTATATATCCACACTACCATTATCCTTAAATGCACCACGTAACTCTTTATAGATTTAGAGTTATACTCGTCCCAAGTATTAAAATTAATTTAGACTATTTCGAGGTATTACAGCTCCTTTTTAGTTCAACTTGCAAAAATCCATGCTTGCTATAGGCACCACAATACAACACAAACAAAATTAAAATGACAACCTAAACATGCCGGTTCTACTAAATAGCACACCGAGGGAAAAGAAACACGACAACAAAAACCCTCGATGGTGATAGACTCACAGGTATCCCAACACCCTCAACTTAGACTCATGCATTGTCCCCAATTCATACATGTGAAATCTAAAACTATGAGAGAAAGGAATACTTGTGAAGTCCTTAGGCCTCAGAGTCTGGAATGATGTCGGAGACCGTCGGGGTCTCCGAGGTAGGATCAGTATCTTGAGGAGGTGCAAGCAACATCAGCCGGTTGAGCTCTAACTTTCTCTTTTATTGGCTCCTAAGCTATTCGAGATATCTTCTTTACTCTTTCTAACTCCTTTTCTTTGCTGGTTCTCTTGTGGTGTTTTATTTTCCTTAATTTGTTCTCACCGCCTTCTTCTATAGGTTTCTCTTCCTGTGATTCCAACATCATCCTAATAATAGCTAGAGTCTCAAAAACACCCTTTTCCTTAATATGCACATCCATAGGGGCTTCATCAATAACATTAATAACCGAGACCACCCTCATGTATCTCGGTGGCTTTATTGATTTACACACATCAAACTTGACCAATTCATTATTCAGTCTAAATGTCAGTTCATTTCTTTCCATGTCGACTAACACTCTAGCAGTGGCTAACAACGGCCATCCCAAAATGATGGGAACTTTAAAGTCCACTTCGCAATCCAAGATCACAAAGTCATCTGGGAATATAAACTTGCCAATCTTTACTAGTATGTCATAAAATATTCCCACTGGTCGTTTTACTGAACGGTCATCCAATAATACCCTCATGGTGGTTGGTTTGGGGGATCCTAAGCCCAATTGCTTATAGACGGCTAGCGACATCAAGTTGATGCTAGCACCAAGATCAAATAAGGCTTTTTCAAAACTGAATTTCCCAATTGTACAGGGAACAGTAAAAGCACCTAGATCTTCTTTCTTTTACACTAACGATCTCGAAGAAATTGCACTGCAGTGGTGGAGGTTATATTCTGGTTCAAAGCTCACTGACCTCTTCTTGGAAATCAAGTCCTTCATGAACTTGGCGTATCCGGGTATTTGCTCAAGAGCGTCCACTAGTGGAATGTTCACTGATATCTGCTTGAGAATAGTCATGAACTTATGGAGCTTGCCATCTTCCACTTTTTTCTTCAACCGCTGTGGGAAAGGAAGAGGTGGCCTAGGCATCATAGTTGGAAGTTTTTCAACTTTCTTCAATCACAGGCTCAGAATATTTTTCCACAATCGATTTTTAAGCACCTACTTTCGGAGCATCATTAGTGCCCAAGTCATCATCGACCATCTCATTCTCATTTTCTACACTCTTTTCTTGCGGCTGAACCAATGGGTGTGAATCGGACAAGACTTTTCCACTCCTTGTAGAGATAGCCATACAACTTTCGTCATTCCTAGGATTTTGTGTGGTATCACTAGGTAAAGTTCCATTCTTGTATAGGTTCAAAGTGGTGGATAGTTGCCCCATCTATTGCTCCAACTGTTTAATGGACGTAGAGTGTGAATCCACCAGCTGACTCAATGAATATAGATCCCTCTTGATCTCTTGTACCCTAGTATCGGTAGACTCCACCTTCACCAACACTTTAGCCAACATGGTTTCCATATTGGAAGTCCCTGCACTGCTGCTAGCTTTGTCACAATTCCTAGGTGGTATATATAATCCACCTCTGTCATCCTTGCTCCTCCAATCACCTTGATCTCTATTCTTATAATCCGACATTTCATAGTAATTGTTCCGACCTTGGTTTCCTTGGCCATAAGCCTGGAAACCCCCCAAGTAATTAGATTCTTCATCTGATTCTGCCTCAGTTACTCTACCCTGTGCACCTACAACTTTTACCTTCTCAATTCCACCTGACAACAAGTGTTTGATCAACAGGTCCATTTGTGTCTTCAAATGGGCCATGTCTTGGTCTCGCTCTTCATCTTTTCTGCACTGCTCAGCTGACATACCCGTAGTATAAGTGATAGCAGCTACCTCTGAATCTCGGGTATGCCAGGCTCTGTTTGTTTTGGTGAGCCGGTCTAGAATATTGGTGCCATCAATAAAGGTGAGCCCCATGAATGCTCCACCTGCTGCTTTATCAAGCATTATCCTGGTAGCTGAGTTCAATGACTTATAGAATGTTTGTATCAAAAACCTATTTGTCAGCTGGTGGTCTGTGCAGTGGGTCAACTTCTTTTTAAACCTCAACAAGGTTTTATGCAGGGCCTCGTGCGGTTGCTGTTGGAAATTACTAATCTCATCCCTCAACTGTAACATTCTGGAGAGAGGAAAGAACCTTTCTAGGAAAGCTCCTTTTAACTCACCCCAGGTTGTTATAGAATCTGGAGTTAGCTCAGTCAACCATAGTGTTACCTCATCAGACAAAGACAATGGGAACAACCTTAGCCTGATAGCCGTTTGACTCACACCCGACAGTTCAAAGGATTTGCAGATGCCTACAAAATTCATCAGATGCCTATTGGGGTCATCACCAGTTGCACCTCTAAACATCCCCTTCAGATTTAACAACTAGATTGTTGTGCTAGTGATATTAAACTTAGCACCCGTCATTAATGGAGGAAGAACAATGGTGCCCGTAGCACCAACTCCATCTAAGTCAAGGTCATCATCATCATCCAAAGCAAGTTTCCTTGGTTGTTGTCGACCTCTACCTCTCTGTTGTGGCCTTTGCTCGGCAGAAGCAAGATTACCAACATTATATACCACTCTACCATCACCCACTGCATCCTTATCAACCAACGTAGCATCATCCTCAATATCATCAGCATTCAAGTGTTGTTAGGCCTGCTGAGCTGCAACGAGTCTTGCTGCCTCTTGTTGTTGTGCATTCATGTTTCGCCTTAAAGTTCTAGCTAGCTCAGGGTCGTAGGGTAATATTGGTTCACCCGAGTGTTGGGTACTTGACATGCACAACTTAGTACCCTGTTACGATAAAAAAAAACAAATAAAAGTAAATCAGGAAAGTATGACTAAGAGTCAACTAAACACACCGGACTTAATGAACAACCATATTCTCCGGCAACGACACCAAAATTTGATATGCCCAAATTATACCTCAATTAAGAAGCGTAAGTGGTCGTTGTCAAATATAGAACCCAACAAAGGTTGAGGTCGATCCCATAGGGAATAAGGTGCTAATTAAGTCGTTACTGAATTAGATGACTAATAATCAATAGTTTCCGGTAAGGGGGGGGGGGTTGTAGTGATCAATCTTTGATTGCTTCTTTGAATACTTCACGTAACAAACAACAACTTTTAACAAGTAAAAATCAATATTAGATATGAACTAGGAATGTGTTCACCATGGCTTCGTGAACAACCTTGGGTTAGTGTTCAATGGATTCATTTCATATGCAAAACACGAAGTGATTGAATTCCTTCGTACGTCTAATCGTTTCTCAACCAAGAAGATGCTTTTCTTTTCAATTCTTTCAAACTTGAAAAGATACAATTCTACAATTCAATTAAAACTTCAAGTAGATTAATCTCGCTAAAGCATCAATCATTAGACGGGAGTTGGTAGTCCCGAATCCTTGTTGTTAATCCAATTTTCTGGATTTTAATTTCTTTGTTCAAGCTAATAAAACCTAGACTTATTCAAATGTTTTCAACTATTAGAAAATGATAAAAATGTAGGAATAACAACGTATGAAGCATATAATTCGAACCCATTGTCACACGTAACCAAGATTACTACTTTTGCCATAGATCCCACAACCCTAGTTGTGGGAAGTTTAGATACTCATGAATAAAGAAGAAGAAAAAGCCATGGTATTCATAATAAAAGAGAAATTCTTACAATATATGAAAACCCACTTCAATTCTCCAATAAACTTGAGCAAATATTCCAAAAACATAAGAACAATTGATAGTAACGTATGTTTGTTGCTTGAGCGCTCAAAAGTGTTCAAAATACACTGCAAACAAAGTACAGGAAAAATACCCTAAGAGACCTATTTATAGGCAATTAGAAATAAAATCCGAATTTGTTCAGGAAAGGAAAATCGCGTCCAGAAAATGGACCCCAAAACGGTCCGTTTTGAGGCAAAACAATCCGTTCTTTAGAGCGTTATAACTGCCCGATTTTAACAGCTTTTAGTTCTGGAAAATGGTCAAAGGAACGGTCCATTTTGGTTAACAACGGACCATTTACTTGACCGTTATAACTCATAAAATTTTGCTGTCTTCTGGTAAGTTGACGATTTTAGTGTAAATCGCATTTGGCAAATGAGTTTTATGTACAACTCATCATGTGAGTCGTCATAAGGAACCAGTTGAGTCATTTTCAGCATCTTTTTCTCCTTTTTCCATTTTCGTTCACTTTTCCTACAAGTACAACACAAATACCATCAAAACAACAACTGTTGCTTGAAAACTCACGATTATTCTTAGTTAATGGAGTCAAATGTGCCGTAAAATGCCAGCACATCAATGTCCCCCATCCTAATCCTCAACTAGTGGTAGCCTTACCTCAAATCTATCTTTGAAAATATGACTGAACCCTGAAGCTGATCAAACAAGTCATATATGCGCGACATCGGATACTTATTCTTCACATTCACCTTATTCAGCTCCTTATAATCAATACACATGCACATCGACCCATCTTTCTTCTTCATAAATAGAATTGGATCACCCCAAGGCGACACACTCGGCCTAATAAAACCCTTAACTAACAGATCTTGGAGCTGATCCTTAAGCTCCCTCAACTCAGCTGGAGCCATACGATAAAGAGAAATAGAAATGGGCCTGGTGCCGGCTCTAACTCAATAGCAAAGTCAATATCCCTCTCAGGTGGAAGGCCTAGAAGGTCAGTCAAAAACACATCTGAAAAATCTCTAACCACAAGAACTGACTCAGGAGAAGAAGTGTCGGCACTAGAATCTCAGACATATGCTAGATAAGCCAAACACCCACGTGAAATCAACTTCCTAGCTTGAAGATAAGAGATGATCCTAGATGGTGTGCGGCTAATAAAACCCTGCCACACAACTAGGGATACACCGTGCATGGATATGGTAATGGTCTTGGTAAAATAATCCAAAACTGCTCGATAAAGGGATAACCAGTCCATGCCCAGAATCACATCAAAGTCTAACATTTCTAAAATTATCAAATCACTAATAGAAATCAAACAGGATCTCACAATCCGATCCACTATTAAAGAATCACCTACTGGGGTTGAAATAGATACAAGCATAGATAACAGTTCACTAGCTAAACCCAAACACGATACATAGTAGGAAGAAACATACGAGAAAGTTGATCTAGGATCAAACAAAGCTAAAGCTGATTGGCAGCATACAGAAATCGTACCTATGATTACAGCATCCGAGGCCTCTGCCTCCAGTCTCCCAGGGACTGCAGAAAACTGATGCCAACCTCCACCAGAAAACTGATGCCAACCTCCACCTAATTGACTGCCATCCCTACCACCTATCATGCCACACTATGCACCACCTCTACCCTAACCACCACCTTCTCTAGCCGGTGTCTGCACTGCTTGGATAGACTGAGCTGATTGAGTAGATGGTTGAATTATACCCCACTGAGGGTAATCTTTGGCGTAATGACTAATGACTCTGCACTTATAACAAGGCCCTGATGGCCCACTCTGTCAGGATGAACTAGCTGCACCGGTGTGGCCACCATGTCCTGATACCTTAGAAGCTATGCCCTTCAAACTCTGACCATGGTAAGCGTGCTGACTACTCTGAACCTTATCAAACTGATACCCTCTTGAGGCATGAAGCGATGCTTGAACTGGCCAACTAGACTGACCTTGATGCTGCTGTGGCTGATACCCTTAGCCCCACTGGCCTGAACCTCTACCATTATAATGGGAACCACTGTAGCTGCCCTAGTGTTGTGGCCTCTTATCTCTGGCCCCCGAATCATGATGGTGCAGATCCTCCATAGTATGAACATAATCCACTATAGCCTGGAAGAATTGTCCGCTGACAACTAACACCTTAGCTATCTGTCTGAACTCTAATCTCAACCCCCAAACAAATCTATGGACTCTGTTAGGCTCGGTAGGGATAATCATGGCCCCAAATAGAGACAACTAATGGAATTGAGTATCGTACTCTGATACAGTCATAGATCCCTGCATAAGTCTAGTGAATTTCTCTCTTCAACACTCTCTATCGCTCTGTGGCAAGAACTTGGCCATAAAGGCCTCATAAAACTCTGTCCAAGATAATGGGGGAGATATAGACAATATGCAAGCTACCTGGGCCCTCCACTATAACTTAGCCAGGTCCTCTAGCTGATAAGTAATATAACCAATCCCGTGGGTCTGCAATAACCCCAAATGATGTAGCATCTCCTTATAAGTAGATGTAAATTCATGTGCATCCTAACCAAGAGTACCAGCGAACCTCAATGGTGCTAATCTCATAAATCTACCTAAAGCCTTCTGCTCTGTCTCTGTCATTATCGAGCGGGAAGCAAGAGGCTGTGCAATAGAAGGTACCAAAAGAACCTCAGCAAGGGAGCTGCAATAGCAGGATGCGCTCTTGAAATCTGAACACCCAGGGCTGCCCCTTGAGCGGATGTTTGTGCTACCTTAGAAAGCTGACCCTCAATCATACCTAATAATTAAATGAGTAAACCCCAAATATCTGACAAAAGAGCTGGGGCTGATACTGGTACAGAAGCTGGTGCTGGCACTGGTGGTACCTGGGCTATCCCCCGATCCATGGGCTGCTGCTTCGGAACTATCTCAGGCTCAAACTCAGCCTTGGGAGATCTAGTTGGTGCCACTGCTCAGGCATGTCCCCGTCCTCTACCCCTACGACCTCCTCAACCCCTAGCTAGAGTCGGGTGTGCTGGGGTCGAAGGCTCACCCTAGCTCAATGCCAACGACCTCGTACAAGCATCTATAGAAAAGTGAAGTAGAACAAGTGAGATTTTAGGAAACCATTTAGGATAAGACGCACAATACAGAAGCAATAAATGAGTCATGTTTCCTAAGATGCCACTGTAGCCTCTCAAAGATTGAGTACGGACATCTCTACCCCAAATCGCAGGACTCTACTAGACATTGGCTCCTATAACGATGACACCAGTGAACCTAGGCTCTGATACCAAGCTGTCATGACCAGATTTCTAAGGTCATGATAGCACCTACAACCCCCTGTATGTGTACTAATTCCCGTAGCCCATAAAGGTTAGTAATGTGCTACTATCTAACTAAGTATGTAGAAGAATAGTAAATAAGCGGAAGCAAGAGATAAGTAAAGGAAATAAAGCAACTGGAATAAATAGAGAGGAAAACTAAACCATCTGACGATCTAGTATCACAGTATAAGAACCGTTACTACATAACAAAGTAAAATAAGGTCTAACATAATATATACATATGTCTATGTATAGCAAAAGACTACATAATACAAAAGAGGAGATAAAAGCTAAGCTCCAGTCACCGATCTTGGGCATATTTACACATCTAAGTGTCATTATCTATGCGCGTTTAGCTTAGTTTTGAGGATAACTTGATGAGTTATTGAGGTATATATTGTGTATGTGTGTATTTATTTGCTAAAGTACATATTTAAAGTGTTTAAGGTGCATTTAGAACAAGTAAAGAGTCAAAATGATCAAATAGAGTTTAGACGAGAAAACTAGTGTTGCTAGCTTAAGCTATGCGTATTCTAGTGTTGTTTGGCGAGCTCTATTGTGTTGTATGCATTAATGTATGTTAAGAGGATATATGGAAGCTAAATAAAGCCTACAAATAAGCCACAAGAAGTGGGTAATCAAGGAACAAGTGCACGAGGAGAAAAGAGCAAAAATTGGGAAAACTCCCACATTTTGGAGGGGGCCTTGCGTCGCAGCCTGATAATGCTCAAATATACTCTCCAATGGAGGTAATTGCAATCGTCAGAGCAAAACCCATTTATATTCCTGATGGGAGTCGGGGTCAATCCCACAGAGAATAGTGTAATCGCGATCGAGTTAATAAAGAATAAGAGAAACTTAATGAAGTTCAAAGAATGAAAAGGGAAAAGATATCAATAAGGGTTTCTTTAAATAAAACTAAAGATAAAAGAAAACTAAATAAAAGTTATATTGATCAATGGCTTTCCACTTGCTTTCGTCAAGCAAGGACAACAAGGGAGACTGTGGAATGGGAATTCAATTCACAAGACTTGCACCTAAAATACACGTAGGTAGTCTTGGTCATAGGTATGCTTAACCATCTCTCGAAAAATCAAGCATATATCTCGTGTGTTCTCTCGAATCACCATGAGTAAGCAATAAACAACAATATCAACTTGGGTGAGCTGGCTATTTCTACAACACTCTATTAGCAAATTGCAATTTTAAATGGGATACCACGGAAACAATACCATTCACAAAGATTGTAAAATAGTATCTTTCTTCTTATTACATAATTTGGTGACAACGTATGTCTATAGATTCAACTCAACCCATTAAAAATGTTAGTCCAATATCGTTCTTCATAACACACACACAATCCCCCTCCCCCTACCCCCACCCCTACCTCTCTTCAGCTCCAACTCTTAGATGGGGGTTTCCAGTGAATTGATCTATTCATAGCCTCAACCTAGAGTGGAATCCCAAATCCCCACTATTGAACCTTCCCAAATTAAGGAACTTATCTCTCAAGCAAGAACCCAATTAGAATGCTAAGTCAATGTTTGCAACCATTAACTATAAATTAAAGCATGAAGGATTCAATAGACCCACATAATTAAGCAAGAGCAAATGCAAAACATGAATTCAATACCACAACAAGTATTATCTCAAATACAAAATCCAAATCTCAATTCAACAAATACACCAATAGAATAGCAATTAAGAATAAGAGTTGAAGAATGGAAACTAAGAATTTTACAATAAATTCCTCCAACTCTTCACTCCTATGGTGTAGGATGATGAACTTGCTCCCGAGCTTTCCAAAAGTTGTGAGATCAGCCAAAGATAGATCCCAAAATGGCTGAGAAGAGTTTTATGTGAATTGAGGTTTCCAAAAAAGGAAATTTCTATTTCTGCCCCGCAGTTGATATTTCCTCTTTGTCTACGCGTGCGGTCCACCGCGTTTGCGAAGAGTCTTCTGTCTGGTTGACCTTCATGTACGTAAGTGGTCTGCAGCATTTGCATAGCTTCTGCTCAAGTGATAACTGCCACGTTCGCATAGGCCAATCAGTTGCCAGTTCTATATTTCTCTGAATAGCTCCTTTTTGGCTTGTTTTCATCCAAATTCTTCCTGAACACTTCTAAGACACAGAAACCTACAAAATAGAAGTAATCTGTATCAAATGCATTATTTCCCCACTTAATATTAGCAAAAGCATAAGATTAAAGCTAAATAAGTAGATAGAATACCAACTTATCAAACCCCAAAACTTGAACTATTGCTTGTCCTCAAGCCACTAAAAATTCCATTTCAAGAGGCATACAACACAAGTGCAAAGACATCACTTCAAGTCAAGGAAACCCATTTTAAGCACTAAGCATGACTTCGGTTGGTACTAAAGATTAGTCAATCATATGATAACTTAATCCGAGCATTCTCGTATATTCAAAACACAATTCAAGGATGCAATAGAACATCAAGAACAACCAAGGGAAAACAACCAATCCTAAGATGTGACTCAAAAACACTAGCTTACCAAAACATGCTCAATTGGCTCATTTTTGGAGTTTATAAATGTCACCAACTATCCTAATTCGCATGCCCTTACAAGAATGAAAGTCCCAAAAACACATTATGTACAAAGACAATCACAAGGGACAAATACAAACACTCACACTCACAAGGAATTTCAAGTACCAACAAGTATCAACCATAAGCTTGCCCTTATTTTCATTCTCCACTAGCTCAAGAACCATCGGTTGGAAATCTCAAAGGGTTTTTCTAAGCTTGAAATGTAGGCTCGGGCATGGGTAGGATATGCATTTGGATTCAAGTGACTACATTCTCCTCGAACTCTACACAACTTTTTCAATTCAAAACCAAGGCCATTTCTTTCATTTTCAGTCAACACGGGGAACCATTTCACTTTTTTTATTTGAAGCCCCAATTCTTATCATTTTCTTCACCTTAAAGGATTTTCTTTCTTTCCTTCCTTTCCTATTTGCTTTTCTTTTCAAATATCTTTCTTCTTTTTGGCAATTCTTTTTATGCAACAAACCAAGATAAGCTCAATTAGCACTCCTCCAAGGTACCTTTTATCAACCCCCAAACTTAGGCTTTTAGCCTCGATTTCACACTTATGAGGTCTAAGGAGGTACGGGTTCAAGAGAGGGATTCATTTTCAAAATGGTTCAAGGCTTGTACCAAGGTTGCCAAAGAAGAGGTATTAGGCTCAAGAGGGGTGACTAATAATTCAATTTAAGTGCAATGGTGGCTTTTAAGGCTAAGTAGGCATCAATATTCACGAAGAAGGCCTAAGATCATTTTTCCAACCAAGAGTAATAAGGACTAGCATTAAAGACTAATCGAGCAAGTTATAGTTAACACAAGCAAGCACAAGAATTATTCAACTAAACCTCACCACACATGGCATGTGAATCATTCAAGAAGGATCAATTTTAACTTCCCAAACAAGAAGAAAAATGAGCCACATTTTCCATTATCACCGCTAATGAGTTTAAAGTCACAAAAAGATCAAAAGAGTTGTCACAAAGTCACTCTTTGCCATGCATTTTTCACAATTTTTTTTTGGAGGGGTATGCCTATTTACATTTGCAAGCAAGACTAACTCCATTAGTACCAAACAAGTCAATCACAACCAAAACCTCAAAAAATGACGATTTTCCCTTAAGAATGATGTTACTCAGTCTATCATTGGGCTAATTCATCTATCCAAATTGATATGGCTATTCAAGGCTCATCAACACACTAATCCCATCATAAAGGCTATATGTGATTAGCACATATCATAGTGCGGATCGCACGTGCAATGCACAGGGCATCCAGTGGCATGTGCAAAGCTCGTACGGTTTGCACACTACCATGTGCGATACAATGCTCTCTGCTCCAACAAGTTTTATCTATCCTAACGGGTACTCAGACTTCCCCTGGCTTCAAAACATCCAACAAGCTACTAATTTAAAGAAAACAAAGAAGCTACAAGAAAAGAAACTAACAACCTAAGCCATCAATTTCATCCATAGCAACTCCAAAACCCGATAAGGGCGTAAATCAACAAAACACACCTGACAAGGGCACAATAACATCCAAACAAATAAAACAAACTCAACAAGGGCACAGTGATATCCAAAATAACAAAACATGCCCAGCGAGGACACAATAATATCTAATAATAAATAAACCTAAACTAGATAGGATGCAGTCTAGTACGTCACACCCAACTAGGATAGGGCAGTGCCCTCACTGCATCATAAGAAAAAATAAATTTGAGGAGGCTCCTTGAGGTGTCTCAATCTGAGCTGGAGTAAGAGAAAAACTCAAGTCTCTCCTAACTCCTCCTCCTCATCCTCCAGTGTACTCGATCCACAAAAAGACTTCAATCTATCCATCATCTTGTTCACTAACTTGCTTTTCTTTTTTTCATGCTTGCTAAATTTCCTTTGTCGCTTTTCAACCTTTCCTTGCCTACGGCTCATGTGCTCCAATCGGTTGTTCATTTTATTCAATCTCCCTATTGATCAACTTCTGCTTGGTGGCAACTTTGGCTAAGGATGGTGGAGAATCAAAACCTGCTGGTGTGTCAGCTCCAGATGAGCCAGTAGAGAATCCAACCAACAACTGCTGAACATGCGCATCTACCCCTTAAATCTGGCTAGAGATATGGCGCATAAGATAGGGCCCAAACAGTAGTTGTCTGACAGAGTGAGATGACTTGGATGCACCCATGGTCGGCTCAGTGGATGACTTGGGAAACTTCTCGAAAGATGGAGAAGCTACATCAATCTTTTTCTTCTTAAGCTTTTCTTCCGGGGCCCTTTTCAACAAGGGATGAATCATGGTCGCTGGCTTCTTCTCAACATCAGTAGGGTGTTCAACACCCCAGCATCATAGCACAAATAAGTCACCAATGAAGGGAATAAAATGCTTTTCGACCTTCCCATAGCTACCTCTTCCATTTGAGTCAAAATATAGAGCCTGACATTCACATCCAACCCATCCATGAGCGCTGCAATAATCAATGCTTGATCAGGGGTCACATTAGTGTCATGAGTGGATGGCATGATCCTCGCACAGATAATAGAAATCTATGACTTGGCTTCAGCAGTGAACTCATGTAAGTCGACCCCTTTCTTCAAAGTTAACCAATTTGGTGTCACTCCGTTGTGCAACTTTTCAACCAACCATTAGTATCCTCATGCTTTTGATCTTGCCACATATACCTCATTATCTGCATCCGAAAGGTTTTAAAGTGCATTGATGATCTCGGGGTTGAAACTCACTTGGACACCCTGAAAGGTAGTGACCAATGCACCTTTGAAGTCACTGATCAAAGCATTGGCATAGAACTTTATGACCACTGTGTGATTTACCTTGATAGGTGGGGGAGCAAAGAAAATCCACCTATGCTCCACCAATCTCTTGTAGAATTCTGACATTTTCTTGTCAACTTTATCCATGTTGATTCCTTTATCCCTAACAAAGATCTTGGGCAAGAGCTCGTCATACTGATGCTGGCATGATGCTGATAGGAATCTGTCCTGATCATAGTTCTCCTTTATTTCCACCTTTGGAACATTTTCAACTTCATTGTCACTACCGTTGGAGGCCATGTTTGGGATCAAAGTACCTACAAAACAAACCAACATGTTAAATTTTCTTGGAGACACTTAAAAGAATGTATTATGCAGCACTTAGGCCAAAGAAATAGCTGGAAAAAATTCTGAGGTAGGCTGTGCAGAGCTACTTTTTTGGCACTGCCACACATTTCTTCTTTGCGTACGCGGCCAGGTGGCTGCGTTCGCGAATAGGAATTTTATTTTTCAGAATATTTCCTCCTTCGCAAACATGGCCAGGCAATTGCGAATGCGAAGGTCAGTGCATTCGCGCAGTTCATAAGCCTTTGAGGCATTTTATCGAACACATGGGATAAAAGTAGTTCTTGCTTGATCTCCCCAGGTTTTAGAACCAAATTTAGCACCAAACTTTAGTCCCACAATTTAGGACATACTATCAACCAACTTCATTAATTAATTTAGCAATTAGGCACAAATAGAAGTTGATTTAAAGCAAAAGGAGTTTCAATCAAGAAAAATGCCATTGTTCCCCTCTCTTTCAACATCAAGACGAGGAAGAAAGGGAACCTTTTCAAGATACAAGGAGGGCGGAGCTCATACCTAATGGATTGCTATTTGTGAAGCAATGAACGAAAGAATCTGATGGAATTATTTTGTGCTTAAGGAAGAGGGGCACATTTGCATTGAGAAGAAAATCGTTTGGGGCCTTCTGAATTTTTGAACGTTTTAAAATTACCTAGAACTACCTGTAAGCATCGCGTACGCAGCTGGTCCAACATGTATACATAGGTCTATTGTTTTCTTGGTCATCGCGTACACAACTGGGTCACCGCGTTCGTGAAGAAGGGTTGCTGGAACACATTTTTGCAAATTTTCCCCCACCTCAGTGCTTCATCATGCGAAGTCAGGTGCGACAGACACTCTGGGAAGTGCAAAACACACCACTGTCGCACATGCCAATGTTTTTGTTCAGTTCACTGGTTGCTTATGCAATGGCATGTGTGACGGGCACTCTTCCAGGTGTGAAAGACACATTTTTCAGAGGCATTTTTGGTACTTCTCGTTACTTGGGTTCCCTTCTCAATCCTGTGGGTACCTAAAAACAAATCAAAAGAAAAAAAAAGTAAAGTAAAACATAAAAATGATGGGTTGCCTCCCATCAAGCGCACAATTTAACATCATGGTGCGATGCAATATATGCCACCCTTTTGATCTCCACTTTGAGGATTTGAACCTTCGACCCAAATTTGAATCAAACTTCCTGTGACAATCCCAGGGTGAAGGTTTGAACATGAGAAGACCATTCTCTTGATTTCACATTTCACACCTTTTCGCCTTCAAGCGAGGAAGGTCGCTTTGCCTTCTTTCCATGACAAACTTAAAACCGGATAAACCTTTATCCATCCTCCTTCCAAGGTCTTCCAAAAGCTTGATTATTTCAACTTTCGTCCATTTAATCAAACTTAAGGTTGAAAAATGGTTAGAGTGGGATTTGGGCATCTCTACCTTCAAGCTTGACTCATTCATAACATCCTCACTTTGAGATTCCATGGCATCATTCAACATAATAAAACCAAATAAAATAAAAACAACTATTCACAAAATTGAACTAGAGTAAGTAAACTCAAATTCTAAACTAAATCAATACGCCAAATTGTTCCCCGACAATGGCGCCATTTTTGATAACGCTCAAATACACTCTCCAATGAAGGTGATTGCGATCGTCAGAGCAAAACACATTTATATTCCCAATGGGAATCGGGGTCGATCCCACAGATAATAGTATAATCGCGATTGAGCTAATAAAGAATAAGAGCAACTTAATGAAGTTCAAAGAACGAAAAGGGAAAAGATATCAATAAGGCTTTTTTTTTTAACTAAAACTAAAGATAAAAGAAAACTAAATGAAAGATATATTGATCAATGGATTTCACCTTGCTTTCATCAAGCAAGGACAACAAGGGAGACTCGGGAATGGAAATTCAATTCACAATACTTGCACCTAAATAACAGCTAGTCTTAGTCTTAGGTATGCTTAACCATCTCTCGACAAATCAAGCTCATATCTCGTGTGTTCTCTGAATCACCACAAGTAAGAATTAACCAACCAAATCAACTTGGGTGAGTTGGCTATTTCTAGCTCCAACTCTTAGATGGGGGTTTCCAGCGAATTGAGCTATTCATAGCCTCAACCTCGAGTGGAATCCCAAATCTCCACTATTGAACCTTCCCGAATTAAGGAACTCCTCTCTCAAGCAAGAACCCAATTAGAATGCTAAGTCAATATTTGCAACCATTAACTATAAATTCAAGTATGGAGGATTCAATATACCCACATAATTAAGCAAGAGCAAATACAAAACATGAATTCAATACCCAAACAAGTATTATCTCTAATACAAAACCCAAATCTAAATTCAACAAATACACCAATAGAATAGTAATTAAGAACAAGAGTTGAAGAATGGAAACTAAGGATTTTACAATAAATACCTCCAAATATTCACTTCTATGGTGTAGGATGATGAACTTGCTCCCAAGCTTTCCAAAAGTTGTGAGAATAGACAAAGATAGATCCCAAAATGGCTGAGAAGAGTTTTATGTGAATTGGGGTTTCCAAAAAGGGAAATTTCCATTTCTGCCCTAGAGCTGATATTTCCTCTTCGCCTACGCGTGCGGTACATCGTGTTTGCGAAGAGTCTTCTGTATGGTTGACCTTCGCATACGCGAGTGGTCTGTCACATTCGCATAGCTTTTGCTCAAGCTATCTTTGCATATGAGGAGGTACTGCCGTGTTTGCACATGCCAATATGCTGCCAGTTCTATATTTCTCCGAATATCTCCTTTTTGACTTATTTTCATTCGAATTCTTCCCGAACACTTCTAAGACACAAAAACCTACAAAATAGAAGTAATCCGTATCAAATGCACTATTTTCCCACTTAATATTAGCAAAAGCATAAGATTAAAAGCTAAATAAGTAGGTAGAATACCAACTTATCAAACCCCCAAACTTGAACTATTGCTTGTACTCAAGTAACTAAAAATTCTATTTCAAGAGGCACACAACACAAGTGCAAAGACATCACTTCAAGTCAAGTAGACCCATTTTAAGCACTAAGCATGACTTCGGTTGGTACTAAAGATTAGTCAATCACATGATAACTTAATTTAAGCATTTCTCTCTATTCAAAACACAATTCAAGGATGCAATGGAATATCAAGAACAACCAAGGGACAACAACCAATCCTCAAGATGTGACTCAAAATCACTAGCTTACCAAAACATGCTTAATTGGCTCATTTTTGGAGTTTATCAATATCACCAACTATCCTAATTCGCATGCCCTCACAAGAACGAAAGTCCCATAAACTCATTATGTACAAAGACAATCACAAGGGACAAATACAAACACTCACATTCACAAGGAATTTCAAGTACCAACAAGTATCAACCATAAGCTTGCCCTTATTTTCATTCGCCACTAGCTCAAGAACCATCGGTTGGAGATCTCAAAGGGATTTTCTAAGCTTGTAATATAAGCTCAGGGATGAGTAGGATATGCATTTGGATTCAAGTGACTACATCCTCCTCAAACTATACACAACTTTTTCAATTCGAAACCAAGGCCATTTCTTTCATTTTCATTCAACACGAGGCACCATTTCACTTCTTTTTTTTATTTGAAGCCCCAATTCTTATCATTTTCTTCACCTTGGAGGATTTTCTTTCTTTCCTTTACTATTTGCTTTTCTTTTCAAACATCTTTCTTCTTTTTGGAAATTATTTTTGTGCAACAAACCAAGATAAGCTCAATTAGCACTCCTCCAAGGTACCTTTTATCAACCCCTAAACTTAGGCTTTTTGCCTTGATTTCACACTTTTGGAGTTCAAGGAGGTACGAGCTCAAGAGAGGGATTCATTTTCAAAATGGTTCAAGGCTTGTACCAAGGTTGTCAAAGAAGAGGTATTAGACTGAAGAGGGGTGACTAATGATTCAATTTAAATGCAATGGTGGCTTTTTAGGCTAAGTAGGCTTCAGTAATCACAAAGAAGGCCTAAGATCATTTCTCCAACCAAGAGTAATCAAGACTAGCATTAAAGACTAACCAGGCAAGTTCTAGTTAACACAAGCTAGCACAAGAATTATTCAACTAAACCTCACCACACATGGCATGCAAATCATTCAAGAAGGATCAATTTGAACTTCCTAAACAAGAACAAAAAGGAGCCACATTTTCCATTATCACCGCTAATGAGTTAAGAGTCACAAAAAGATCAAAAGAGTTGTCACAAAGTCACTCTTTGCCATGCATTTTTCACAAAATTTTTCGGAGGGGTATGCCCATTTTCATTTGCATGCAAGACTAACTCCGTTAGTACCAAATAAGTCAATCACAACCAAAACCTCAAAAGACGATGATTTTACCTTAAGTATGACGTCACTCAGTCTATCATTGAGCTAATTCATCTATCTAAATTAGAATGGCTATGCAAGGCTCATCAACACACCAATACCATCATAAAGGCTACATGCGATTCACACATGTCAAAGTGCGGATAGCACATGCAATGCACAGGCGAACCAGTGGCATGTGCGAAGCTTGTGTGGTTCATACATCGCCATGTGCGGTATAGTGCTTTTAGCTCTAGCAAGTTTTATCTAGCCTAACGGGTACTCAGACTTCCCCTGGATCCAAAACATCCAACAACCTACTAATTTAAAGAAAACAAAGAAGATACAAGAAAAGAAACTAAAAACCTAAACCATCAATTTCATCCATAGCAACTCAAAAACCCAACAATGGCGTAAATCCACAAAATACACCGACAAGGACACAATAACATCCAAACAAATAAAATAAACCCGGCAAGGGTACAGTGATATCCAAAATGACAAAACAAGCCCGGTGAGGACACAATAATATCCAATAATAAAGCAAGCTAAACTAGTTAGGATGCGGTCTAGTATGCCACCCCCAACTAAGATAGGGCAGTGCCCTTACTGCATCAAAACAAAAGATAAGTTTGAGGAGGCTCCCTGAGATGTCTCAATCTGAGCTGGAGGAAGAGGGAAACTCAAGTCTCTCCTCATCCTCATCATCATCATCCTCCGGTGTACCAGATACACAAAAAGACTTCAATCTATCCATCATCTTGTTCAAGAACTTGCTTTTCTTTTTTTCATGCTTGCTAAATTTCCTTTGTCGCTTTTCAACCTTTCCTTGCCTACGGCTTATGTGCTCCAATCGATTGTTCATTTTATTCAATCTCCCTATTGATCAACTTCTGCTTGGTGGCAACTTTGGCTAAGGATGGTGGAGAATCAAAACCTGCTGGTGTGTCAGCTCCAGATGAGCCAGTAGAGAATCCAACCAACAACTGCTGAACATGCGCATCTACCCCTTAAATCTGGCTAGAGATATGGCGCATAAGATAGGGCCCAAACTGTAGTGGTCTGACAGAGTGAGATGACTTGGATGCACCCATGGTAGGATCAGTAGGCTCAGTGGATGACTCGGGAAACTTCTCGAAAGATGGAGAAGTTACATCAATCTTTTTCTTCTTAAGCTTTTCTTCCGGGGCCCTTTTCAACAAGGGATGAATCACGGTCGCTGGCTTCTTCTCAACATCAGTAGGTGATACACCCAAATTACACCTTCTTTCAGAAACGCAAGCGATCGCTGATCAAATATAGAACCCAACGAAGGTTGGGGTTGATCCCACAAGGAATATGGTAGGACTAGGGTTGATATGTGTTTACTTGCACTGTTAGCCATTTATTTCCCTACGAGGGGGGTTTAAAAGTAACAAGTAGTAATTGTAACTAGAATGTAAATAAGTAACACGTGACAATTTTAAAAGTTGTAATCAATGGGAGAGCTGACTAGGGTAGTGTTCCCTATGAGATCATAACTTAGTAAGGCATTGTACTTAGTAAACTAGTTTGGTGCTTAGCATGCAGAATCGGTAAGTTAGGTTCACTTAAATCCTTGGTCCGGCAGATAGATGAATTTCACCACACGCCTTGGTCCGGCCGTGAGTGTATGATTACTAACCCTTACCCTGGATCCCAGATTCGCTATTCCTTGACAAGGTCAAGCTATTAGATGAGGGTTGGCAGCCTAAATCTCTGTTGTTAAGCAACCCTTTTGCCATTCGTTACCTCCTTGGTCTGGAAAGTAAGGCTAAGGCGAGTTCTAACGTTGCGCACTTTTAAAAAGCAATCAAAGCGAAGGGAAGAACAATACATGCATAAACACTGCCCTAGCGTACCCAAGTACTTTGCCTACTTTGTTAATCCTTCATGGTTCCCACAACCCTAGTTGTGGATTTAGCTAATCATGTTCATAAGTAAACAATCAAGAGTTATTAGTGAGTTCATGATCATATACTTACGATAAGAGATAAAGAAATCCGGAATCTTGAATAGATGAAGATGGAAATCAAGAACAATGACCTATGAATGTGTTCAACTCTCAAAACCAAGAACAAACTAAAATCACAATATTTTGAATGTGTTTCCTACAAAGTAACGAGCATAAAACAAATGTAAAATAAACCTAGGAAAAGTATTTATAGACAATGGAAATCCTGTCCTAACAGAACTAGGAAACTAAACTCGGCAGCGACTATGGGTTGGAATGATGACCCGTCATTTGGGATGACAGTTCATTGTCTTTTACGATCAACCGTGTTCCCGGCTGGTCAACAACTTCTGTCTTGGGAAACTACTAATGGAACCATGAGTTGTACTTCTGAATGACGACTCGTCCCCTGACTCGTGGTTTCTTAGTCCATTCTTGTGCCTTCTCTGATTAGTGACTACGAGTCCAATAGGATGGACTGTACTTTGGAAGTATGGTTTGTTCAGTGATCCATCCTTCCTATTCCTCCATTTTTTCACATCTGCAGGTCTTCCAGTCTACGAGTCTACAGGATGGGTCGTGGTTTGAAATCACGACCCATAGGCTAAGTCATCCTTTTTCATCCATACTTGGCACACTTTCTGATCTTTGGTGTACGAGTCACAGGATGGGTCCATGGTTTTGAACTATGGACCGTCAAGTGATCCGTCATCTCTGTAGCTTTCCATTTTAGCTCAATTTCCATCACTTTGCTCTAGGATCCATTTCTCCTGCACACTTAACAAACAACATCAAATCTACTAATAAAATGCTAAAGAACTTGCGATAATCCTAAGTATTAAGCGACGAAAGTGACGTATTTCTACATCACATCAACACCCTCAACTTAAGACTGTTGCTTGTCCTCAAGCGACAACAGAAAACCATCCTAAAACGACGCTTTAGCAAAACAAAACTAGGAACTATGACATTCATATGATTTAGCAATTCAACTCACAACAAGTATTCCCATCCTTTTTCAATACAAAACAAGTGTACAAGTTCCATTTATCAAGACATCACAAGGGGATCCATGGACGACATTACGCTATCAATAGACAATTTAGCATACACACATGAGACTCACCCTAACAATCAGCAGTCAAAGTTGCTCTAGTGCCCTCACCACAAAAAAGTCCTAATAACACACTAATACACTTAAAGTCTCCGGGACTGTGCTAGAGACTCATACTCACAAAGATTTTAGGCAATGCATGCACAATACCATAGGCTTGTACTTATTTTCTACGCCTTGGATTTCGAATAGTTGGGTTAGGATCACTATAGGACTTTATTCGGCTTGTAACGTAGGCTCGGGGATGGGTGTGATGGATATGGGAATCAGTGACTAAGCCCTCCTTGACACTACGCTATGCATCTTTAACTTTTCAGGCCAACTCTATTCTTTCTTCCCATTTTTCCCCCTTGTTATTTGTTTATTTTCATCAATTGATGGGTGCGACTTTTATTTCAGACTATTCTTTTCATCACATCTCTTTATCTTTTTCATTTTTTTTCTTTAACATATCCGCCGCACTCGTTCTTTCTCCCTTTTTTATTACTAACCTCTTTATTTCATACCTATATTTTGCACTTTCCTCTACAATAGCCACCCTCAACTTAGGCGATTTGCCTGAGTTGAGGTACAAAATGTTCAAGGAGGGACCACGGCCAAACTAAAAGTTCATAGAAAATAGGGAAGGTGATTAGGCTAAACAACAAAAAGGGCCAATTCAGGCTCAAGATCAGGGATCAAAGGGTATTCAAATCATTTGGTCGGTCATTTAGGATGAAGTAGACTATTTCAAAAATGGCCCATGATCCTTTCCTAACCAACTATCCTACAACCTTGTCATGACTAATCGGGCAAGTTCTAGATTGGCACACAAAGCAAGAACAATGCAAAATTAGCTCACACACAAATGGCACAGAGTCAAACAATCACATGCTAACTATAGGGTTCATACTCTAGATGAAGCCATTCATCAGATCGATTAACCTAATGTCATACACAGATCCATAATGGTCAGTCTATAAAAAACAGATACTATTATGTCACACAAAAATTGGAGAGGTCTCCATTTTTCAATCAAGATCCAGTTTGAAATCGTACCATAGACTGCGCTAAGTTTCCTTTTTTTTCTTATACTACACACAACCTATACTAAATGTGTCGGTTCAACAGAAATTAAAAATCCTTGGGGAAAGAACACAGGCAAGAAAACCCTAAGGACTCGGGTACTTTGTGAGTACCCTCGTGGGTTGCCTCTTATGCAGCGCCTGATTTAACGTTGTGGCACGACGCGAGTGCTTTGGCTACTCAGACTTCACCAAAACACTCTACAAAAATACCAGATGACCACAGCTGCCCACACCCTATCTAAAAAGCTGTGCATCATCCCCAATGCACTAAAAAAATGAGAAGCAAGAGATACTAGGCATACCTGTGGTGCATAAGCGTGGTCATCAAGTGTAGCAGAAGTCGAGCCTGCTGTATTGGTGCCCGTAATCGTATCTCCCACACAAACTGCCTCTACAGTCCTCTCAACAACAAAATCCACTGCTTGGGTAGCTTCATTAACCGACACTCTCACAATGGAGTATAAGGAAGTTTCCTCCGTGGCGCCTGCGACAACATTTCCCGAGCCACCCATACCAATGAAGTCAATACGAATTTGATAGATGGCTAAGGACTCTCTTGCTACCTCAATTTCTTTCTTTCACCTTTTTTTTTTGCTTTCTCTTCCTTTTTCTTCTGCGATTTAGGACTCAACGGGGAATTCTCATCCTGAACCCTCTTATCTCTTTTCTTTCTCTTTCTTATGGGTTCAGGGTCAGTTTCAGCTATTTTGGTTGGGTGACGAGGAGGGGAATGTGCTAGTAAATCAATTAAATCATCCTCCGCGGTCCCAACCTATGATAACTAAATATCTGGTACCTCTCTCTTTTAGATTGCATCTATATTAGCGCAGACCTTTGCAAGCTCTGTCAGAATCGCAGTGAGGTCCGGAATAGTCAAATTTTGAAGCCTGTCATTCACCTTGATTTCTATGTTGTCCAACCGGTCATTTAGATTGTTAATCGATTTTTAGATTGGAGCAACACCATCAGCTATATCCCTGCTATTTAATGGCTTCACGGAGTTTGAGAACCTCTTAATTTGTTCATCATCATGAAAGGCTGCTTTAGCAACCTTACTGAAAACCTCACTGGTGAAGAAATAGGACTGTCCTTGCTCACTGGATGGAGCGGACTGAGCTGAGAATGATGGGCCTGGTGCGGCAGTAGAAGGATCAGAAGCCAGTGCAACGTTCTCGTCAAATACAACCAAGGCGTCAGGTGGTAAATCTCCACTAGGCTCAGGGAAAATAGTACTCTCGGATGCTGCCTAATAAGCCCTCACTCTTGCTACCGGGTTTGTCATATCTCGAATAAGGGCTATGTCTTGAAAACTAGTTGCCTGCACAATCCTGTCTACTCCTGTCATCTCGGGCACCTCAGCTTCCTAACATAGCTGAGTGACCAGGCAAGGGAATGGAATGGTTGTGGATGGCTGCAGTGCCCTTTGTTTGACTTCCTCTGCAATGATGTGGGCAATGATAAGGTCATATTTGGACATGATTGCTGCAACCAAGAGGGCCTGGTCTCGAGTGAGAGTATTATCTGCCATAGTTGGTACCAATCGATGTGTGACCACAGACCACCAGAACTTTCCAGCCATGCTCAATGACGCTTTAGTGATCTCTACAATGTTTGCCGTCAACCATGGTAGATTTCCATCGATGATAACTGAGGCAATCCACTTGTAAGGTGTTTTATTTCGTCTGAACTACTCCAAATGTGCATCAGAATCCGGCTAGGAGGCTGGTGCTACAAAATTCGTGCCATAAAGGAAATGCTGAATGGTACACTCTGATTACCTGCACTCTCTCCAAGGTCGGCTGCAACTTCAGACTCTTTCCCTTTTCACACATATTTGTTAGTATAGCCACGTATGCCACATAGAACTCACGAACCAGCACTGAGTTATATGGACCACCCGGCTGACTCATCCACTGGAATCTATAGTGATCATACATCCCCTTTACGTCAGCCATGTCATCTAACCCTGCAGATCTAATATCAACCTCTTCATGGATGCTCCATCTTAGGTGCCCTTTGTCAGTCAAAGCCAAGCCTTCATGGTAGATTCGGGATGTACCCTCAATGGCCCATCGGACCCTGTCTTGTACTCCAGTGTTTTTGCATCTAAAAGTAGGGGGAGCTACGGGGACAGCCTCATCAACTTGCAGCTCTGTAGTAGCAGGAACATCTTCACGGGTTTTGCTAGCATTTTTGTTATCACTTTGGCTAGCACTTTCTAAATATGACTCTAGATCTTTATTGTTCTTGCTGCGATGAACCAGAAGCAGACTTACCCTCTCCTTCATCAGACTAGGGAGGGGTGGCCTTTGCTAGAACCTTTCCTTTATGCCTGATGGTATGAGGTATTACTTCTGGGTTGGAGTCTATAGTATACACCTCCTCGAAATCACTTTCTTCAGACTCAGAGGCTTTATCTCATATTTATCTTTGCTGTCTGATTATTACTTCTGAGTCTTTTGCTGCGGCCTTCTTTTGGGTATTCTTTGGTGGCATGGTACCTGCGGGGTAGACTTCGTTAGCACGGAGAATAATCAACACAAAACAGAAGTATAATGTTACAGGCATAAACTACGGGTTGGTCTACGACCCGTAAAACCAGAGTACGAGTCATCAAACCACTCGTGATTCCAATTTTTTTTTTCAGTACTAGGGACCACAACCCACTTGATGGTCCGTGGTTCTGAACCACGGACCCGTTCTATTGAGTCGTAGTTTATATTCAATGCATGACTATTTTTCAACCTTTGTTTTAGTGACGACGAGTCATTAGACGGACTGTAATTTAGAACTACGGCTCGTCCTGTGAATCGTAGTTATTTATCATAGACCATCAGGTGTGAAGTATGTTTTATGAGTGAGTTTACTGTCTGTAAATTAAAGTACGGTCCGTATATTCACTCGTAATTACTGGGCAACCATTTTTATGATAAAAAAACTCCCTTCTTTAATTTTACACAGTTTTTTTTGAGTGTCACCACCAAAATTTCCAAATTTATTCAAAGTTCAAACCTATTACACATTACAAATCTTCCAAACAGTCATCTAGGTCTTTAAAATTTTGATTTAGCTTAAACAAGAGCCCTAGTCTTTGTTTGATTCTTAAGAAAGAGAGCAGAAAGGAAGAGCAAACTTACCCTTTATGATCGACTTTCTCTTCAAAACAAACAAACTGACTTGATAGATTTTGAGTGTGCAATAGTGTTGAAAAATTGCTTTGATGGACTTAATTGGGAGTTTGATTTGGATTGGGAGTGAAAGAGGCAGGATTTTTTTTATTCTCTCCTTTTTTAAAAATGGCGGTTACCTATTGTGGAAGGGAAGAAGAAGATAGCAGCTGAGCCGGGTTTTGATTTTAAAATTTGGGCCTACCCGTGACTCGGCTATTTACTTTACCTGGGACCTATGATTAAAAACTACGGTCCATATTTCAAGAAGATTGTCTGTCGTGCAACTCGTGGTTCTTGGTTGACCACTTACCTGCTCTCAGGGATGGCGGTAGAGAATACGGTCCGTCGTTTCAAAGGACGGACTGTCCTATTGAGTCGTCGTCAGTCCCTTCAGAGGCTTAGCAATTTTTGATCCAACGATTACGTATAAATATATGGTCCATCTTTAAATAGCACGGACCATCCTGTCGAGTCATCATCTGTTCATCAGAAGCCTATCAATGTTACTCCAGGGACCACGAGTTGGGTGACGGTTCATCATTTTAAAGCACGAACCATAAACTTATTCGTTGTTTTTAGAGATTCTTGCAGTGGTATTCTTTCCTCCCCTCCTACACATAGAACACACATTAGTCTTGGGTTGCCTCCCAACAACGCTTGATTTAACATCGCGGCATGACGCGAGTGTTTTGGCTACTCAAACTTCGCCAAAACACTTCTTTAAAAGCAAAAAAAAAAGATAACAAAAAAAAAGGAAAGAATCCATGGGTTGCCTCCCATGCAGCGCCTGATTTAATATCGCGGAACAACGTAGGTTGCTTGATTACGCAGACTTCATCAAGATCCTTTGGTGGGACAGATTCATCAAGGGTCCAGGCTTCACTTGTGTTGAGCTCTTCTGCTGTGCCAAAATAAGCTTTAATTCGCTGCCCATTTGCCTTGAACCTTTTTCCTTCATGGTTTTCAAGTTCAACCGCCCCATGAGGAAACACTTGCACCACCTTGAATGGTCCAATCCACTTGGACTTCAACTTGCCAGGAAACAAGCAAAGTCTAGAATTGAAGAGCAGGACCAGATCACCCGGCTGGAAGTTTCTCTTTTCTATCTTCCGGTCATGGTACAACTTCATCTTCTCTTTATATAAGGCTGAACTCTCATATGCATTCAGACGAAACTCATCCAACTCATTCAATTTCCCAAGCCGTTGCAACGATGCCTCAGACCAATCTAAGTTCAGCTTCTTCAACGCCCACATGGCCTTATGCTCTAACTCAACCGGAAGATGGCATGCCTTACCAAACACAAGCTGATATGGTGACATTCCTATTGGGGTCTTGAATGCAGTCTGGTACACCCACAAAGAATCATCTAACTTCCGTGACCAATCCTTTCTATTGGCATTGACAGTCTTGGACAAGATTGACTTTATCTCTCTGTTTGAAATCTCCACTTGCCCACTCGTCTGAGGATGATAAGGGGTTGAAACTCTGTGTTTTACTCCATATTTCTCAAGCAAAGCAAAAAAAAACCTGTTGCAAAAGTGAGAGCCTCCATCGCTAATTATTGCCCTTGGCGTACCAAACCTGGAGAAGAAGTTCTTTTTCAAGAACGCTGTGACACACTTGCCTTCATTACTGGGAAGCGCAACCGCCTCCACCCATTTTGATACATAGTCAACAACCACCAATATGTACCGGTTTCCATTAGATGACACAAATGGGCCCATGAAGTCTATGCCCCAAACATCAAACAACTCAATCACAAGGATGGGATTAAGAGTAAGCTCATGCCTTCTTGATATACCTCATTCCCTTTGACATCTGCTGAAAGCCATAGCAAACTCATGGGCGTCTTTGTAAGTAGTTGACCAATAGTAGCCGCATTGTAAAATCTTGTGCATAGTCCGGATACCACTATGATGACCCTCAACAGGGGATGAATGGAAAGCCTCTAATATCTCCATTATCTCAGCTTCAGGAACACATCTTCCGATCATAGTATCAGCACACACATGAAAAAAGAATGGCTCTTCCCAGAAGTATTTCTTGACATCAGAATGAACTTTCTTCTCTGGTGGACTGACATATCATCAGGTACTAAATCACTTGCCAAATAGTTAGCAATATCAGCAAACCATGGGATCAAATCTTGAGAAACGGCTAACACTTGTTCATCAGGAAACCAGTCATCTATCTCCTGTTCATCATTCAGCTTCAGCATTGCCTCTTCTTCCAGCCTAGAAAAATGGTCTGCTACTTGATTCTCTGTACCCTTTCGGTCCTTGAACTCAAAATCAAACTCTTACAGCAGCAACACCCATCTAATCAATCCTTGGTTTCACATACTTCTTCGCCATGAGATAACGAAGGGCTGCATGGTCAGTGTGCACCACCACCTTGGTGCCAAGCAAATAAGATCTGAATTTTTCAAATGTAAAGACCACAACAAGCAGCTCTTGTTCAGTTATAGTATAATTTTTCTGAGCTGGGTTAAGTGCTTTGCTAGCGTAGTATACAGGATGAATTTTTTCACGCCTTTAGCATAGGACTGCTCCTAGCGCCACTCCACTAGCATCACAGATAACCTTAAAAGGTTGGGACCAATCAGGAGAGATATAGGGGCTAAGACTAACTTTTCTTTAAGGCATTTGAATGCTTTGAAACATGCATCATCAAACACAAACTTTACCTCTTTCTCCAACAGCTTGCACAATGGATTTGCAATTTTGGAGAAATCCTTGATAAACCTCCTATAAAAGCCAGCATGCCCCAAGAAGTTCCGAATTCCCTTGACAGAAACTGGTGGAGGCAATTTTTCAATCACCTCAATCTTTGCTTTATCAACCTCTATACCCTTCTTGGAGATCCTATGGCCAAGCACTATGCCCTCTTTCACCATGAAGTGACACTTTTTCCAGTTCAACACTAGGTTGCACTCTTCACATCGTTTTATTACACAACTCAGATGATCTAGACAATCTTCAAAAGAGTCACCTACCACCAAAAAATCATCCATAAATACCTCAATCGTGTCCTCTACCATGTCTGAGAAAATAGACATCATACAACACTGAAACATTGCTGGCGCATTGCACAAGCCAAAAGGCATCCTTTTGAAAGCAAATGTCCCATATGGACAAGTGAAAGTGGTTTTCTCTTGGTCTTCGGGAGCAATCAAGATCTAATTGTATCCCAAATAACCATTAAGAAAATAATACCATCCTCTACCAGCAATGCGATCTAACATCTGATCCATGAATGGCATTGGAAAATGGTCCTTTTCAGTCCATGTATTCAGCTTCCTATAATTCATGCATATGCGCCACCCTGTGACTGGCCTCATTGGAATCAGTTCATTCTTTGCATTTGGGACTACAGTAATCCCTTCCTTCTTTGGCACACACTAAACCGAGCTCACCCACTTGCTATCAGAAATAGGATAAACCACACCTGCATCCAGCCACTCAATGATCTCCTTCTTAACAACCTCTTGCATAGGCTGATTCAACCTACGCTGGTGCTCAATACTTAGAATACAATCTGGCTCTAGCTGAATTTTATGTGTACAGATTCTAGGCAAAATCCTGACGATATCAGTGATGGTCTAACCAATAGCTCTTTTAAACTTCCTCAAGACAGAAACCAAAGCTTCAACTTGCCCTTCACTTAGATCTGTAACAATGATTATTGGCAAAGTCTCATTAGCTCCTAAGAATACGTATCGAAGATGATATGGAAGCACTTTAAGCTCTAAGACATTAGGCTCCTCAATAGATGGGTGGGCAGGTGGCGTCTGCCTATTTTTCGAGTCCAAGTCCAGCATCTTTGGATCATAATTGTAAGATCCCAAAACTGTGAGTGCTGCAAACATTTCATCGTACTCCTCAATATCATCCCCCTCGAAGTTCATAATCACGACTGCAAGGACTTCGACCCCAAGTCTTTCCTCAATAGGTACGACAAGCTGATCCTCATCAACAACATCAATGACTGACACCACTCGCATGTCATCATGATGCTTCATAGATTTTCATATGTTGAAAGTCACTTCCTCATCATTCAGCCTGAATTTCATCTACCTAGTTTCCAAATCAACCAAAGCACATCCAGTGGCCAGGAATGGTCGCCCAAGATAATGGGCACCTCTAAGTCAACCTCGCAATCCAGAATCATAAAGTCTGCAGGAAAGATAAAAGTCTCAACCTTCACCAATACATCATACAGAATCCCTACAGGCCTCTTCACCATGCGTTCTGCCATTAGGAGCCTCATTGTAGTCGGAGTGGGGGCTCCCAAACATATCTGATTATACACTGCTAGCGGTATAAGATTGATATTAGCACCTAGATCACATAACGCTTTGGCAAAGTAGAAAGCTTCAAAAGTATGAGGAATTGTGAAAGCCCCAGGATCTTTCTTTTTCTGAACCATGTAACGGGATGCTATTGCACTACAATGGTGTAAATTATTGGCTGGATCAAAGCTAACCATCCTCTTCTTAGTTACCAGATCCTTCATGAATTTAGCATATCCAGGCATGTGCTCCAGTGCTTCGACCAATGGAATATTTACTGATAGTTGCTTCAGCATGGAGATAAACTTGTGAAATTTACCGTCCTCAACATTTTTCTTCAATCTATAAGGATAAGGTGGAGGGAGCAATGACATGGGTTTCAGGACCCGTGAAACCTCTTTGGTCTTTGCTTTCAAACCGGGAGACTGACTCTCAATTGGCCCTTCCCCACTATCTATTTCTTCAGACTCGACCAAAATCTCAGCATTATCCTTTTCAACTTCGGCTAGCTCATCAATAACAACAGGTATGGGAGGATCAATGGTCTGCTTTATGCTTCGAGTAGTCACCGCCATAACCTGTCGATCGTTCTTTGAATTCTGAATGGTGTCACTTGGAAGAGTACTCTTATGATACAGATTCATGATAGTGGAAATCTGGTGCATATGCATCTCAAGCTGCTTTATGGAGATAGAATGGGAATCCACTCTCTCACTGATATTTGAAAGGTCAGCTTTTATCTCTTTCATGCTTGCATCCATGGAGTCAACCTTTTGAAACACCTTGTTGAGCAGCTCCCTCATGCTGGGTTGTCCAGGTTTATCTTTGCGATTTCCTGGAGGGACATAAAGACCACCTCTATAATTCTTGTACCATACTTTTTCTGCAAGTCACCATCTCTGTCTCTACCTCTGCTCCTATCTCTGTAATCAGACCGATTGTAGTCATCATCTTTGTCTCTGTTCTGACCTTGATTTCCTTGGCCAAAGGCCCAGAAACCCACCCTTTGATCATTCAGATAACTAACCTCCTCTTCGGATGAGTAATCATCTGGCCTAGGTAATTTACCTTGTGAACTGATGGCTTTCACCTTCTCTACTCCCTCAGCCAGGAATTACTTTGCAAGTAACCCAACTATCTTGTTCATCTCAGCAACTTCCTATTTGAGGTCTTGCGATTCATTTAAATCCACAGACTTACCAACTGCTTATGTACCTATTGGGGTCTCTGACTCTCTAGTATGCCATGCTTTGTTGGTTTTGGCGACCCTGTCTAGCATCTCGGACGCTTTAAAATACGAATTCTCCATGAATGCTCCTCCAGTTATAGTGTCAGTTACTGCTTTTGTGTTGGCATTTAATGCTTTGTAGAAGTTCTCCATCATATGCCTTGAAGGAATTCCATGAACTTGCATCAACTTCTTTTTGAACCTCAACCAGGCCTCATATAATGCCTCTGCAGGTAGCTGCTTGAAATTGTAGACTTCTTGTTTCAGCTGCAGCATCCTTGATGGAGGAAAGAACCACTCCAAAAACTGACTCTTCAGCTCTTGCCATGTGTAAATGGAATTGTCGGGCAGTTTTGAGAGCCACATAGTCACCTCACCTATCAATGAGAAGGGAAACGACCTCAATCTAATAGCATCTTGCCCTACTCCTGGTATACTATATGCCTTGCAAATCTGAGTGAAATTCTTCACATGAACGTTTGAATCTCCTATTGGTTTTCCAGCATACATTCCCATATGATTCATCACCTGGATTATGGTGCTGGTAATGTCAAACTTTGCTCCCTCAGTAAGTGGTGGAAACACTATAGCTTCAGTAATGCCCGACTCCTCTACTTCATCATCATCGTCATAATCATAGTAACGAGGAGCCTCGACGGTGAAGTAAGACCAAGCTCATGAGCTTATTATCCTAGGTCGGAACAAGTTGATAGGACCCCTTTTTTTACGTCTCCATATTCCCCCCATGTGGCGACATGGGGGCAAAAAAAGGAAAGAGAGGGATGGGGTTTCTCTTGCTTTTGGCATAGCGGGCCCCCAAATTATACCTCCTTTCAGAAGCACAAGTGGTCATTGAACAAATATAGAACCCAACGAAAGTTGGGGTCGATCCCACAGGGAATATTGTAGGACTAGGGTTGATATATGTTTACTTGCGCTGTTAGCCATTTATTTCCCTACGAGGGAGGTTTAAAAGTAACAAGTAGTAATTGTAACTAGAATATAAATAAGTAACACGTGACAATTTTATGAGTTGTAATCAATGGGAAAGATGACTAGGGTAGTGTTCCCGATGAGATTATAAATTAGTAAGGCATTGTACTTAGTAAACTAGTTTGGTGATTAGCATGCAGAATTGGTAAGTTAGGTTCACCTAAATCCTTGGTCTGACAGATAGATAAATTTCACCACACGCCTTGTCCCAGTCGTGAGTGTATGATTTAGTAACCCTTACCCTGGATCCCAGATTAGCTATGCTCGGACAAGGTCAAGCTATTAGATGAGGGTTGGTAGCCTCAAATCTCTATTGTTAAACAACCCTTTCCCCATTTGTTACCTCCTTGATCCGACAAGTAAGGATAAGGCGAGTTCTAACGTTGTGCACTGTTAAAGAGCAATCAAAGCGAAGGGAAGAACAATACATGCATAAACACTGCCCTAGCATACCCAAGTACTTTGCCTACTTCGTTAATCCTTCATGGTTCCCACAACCCTAGTTGCGGATTTAGCTACTCATGTTCATAAGTAAACAATAAAGAGTTATTTGTGAGTTCATGATCATATACTTATGATAAGAGATAAAGAAATCCGGAATCTTGAATAGATGAAGATGGAAATCAAGAACAATTAACTATGAATGTGTTCAACTCTCAAAACCAAGAACAAACTAAAATCATAATATTTCGAATGTGTTTCCTACAAAATAACGAGCATAAAAAAAATATAAAATAAACCTAGGAAAAGTATTTATAGACAATGGAAATCCTGTCCTAACAAAACTAGGAAACTGAACTCGGCAGGGACCACGGGTTGGAATGACGACCCATCGTTTGAGATGATGGTTCGTAGTCTTTTATGGTCAACTGTGTTCCCGGCTGGTCAACAACTTCTGGCTTGGGAAACTACTGATGGAACCACGAGTCTTACTTCTGAATGACGGCTCATCCCCTGACTCGTGGGTTCTTAGTCCATTCTTGTGCCTTCTCTGATCAGTGACTATGAGTCAAATAGGACGGACTGTACTTTGGAAGTACGGTTCGTTCAGTGATCCGTCCTTCCTGTTCCTCCATTTTTTCACATCTGCATGTCTTCCAGTCTACGAGTCTACAAGATGGGTCGTGGTTTGAAACCACAACCCATAGACTAAGTTGTGCTTTTTCCTCCACATTTGGCACACTTTCTGATCTTTGGTGTACGAGTCACAGGATGGGTCCGTGGTTTTGAACCATAGACCATCAAGTGATCTGTCATCTCTTTAGCTTCCCAGTTTTAGCTCAATTTCTAGCACTTTGCTCTAGGATCCATTTCTCCTACACGCTCAAACAACATCAAATCTACCAATAAATTGCTAAAGAACTTGCGATAATCCTAACTATTAAGAATAGAAAGTGACGTATTTCTACATCACATCAGTAGGTTGTTTCAACACCCAGAGTCATAGCATTACTGAGTCACTAATGAGGGGAAGAAAATGCTTTTTGACCTTCCTATAGCTACCTCTTCCATTTGAGTCAAAATAGGGAGCCTGACATTCACATCCAACCCATCCATAAGCGCTACAATAATCAATTCTCGGTCAGGGGGTCACATCAATGTTATGAGTGGATGGCATGATCCTCGCACATATAATAGAAATTGATGACTTGGCTTCAGTAGTGAACTCATGTGATTCGACCCCTTTATTTGAAGTTAACCAATTTGGTGTCACTCCATTGTGCAACTTGTCAACTAACCATTGGTGTCCTATTTCTTTTCATCTTGCCACATATACCTCATTATTCGCATCTGGAAGGTTGTACAGTGAATTGATAATATCGGGGTTGAAACTCACTTGGACACCCCAAACGGTAGTGACCAATGAGCCCTTGAAGTCGGTGGTCGAAGCATTGGCATATAAATCTATGACCACTGTGTGATTTGCCTTTATAGGTGGGGGAGCAAAGCAAATCCACCTACGCTCCACCAATCTCTTATAGAATTATGGCAGTTTCTTGTCAACTTTATCCATGTTGATTCCTTTCTCCCTAACAAAGGGTTTGGACAAGAGCTCATCATACCGACGCTCGCATGATGCCGATAGGAATCTGTCCTGATCATAGTTCTCCTCCATTTCCACCTCCAAAACATTTTCAACTTTATTGCCACTATAGTTGGAGGCCATGTTTGGGATCAAAGTACCTACAAAACAAATCAACATGCTAAAAGTTTTTGGATACACTTAAAACAATGTATTATGAAGAACTTAGGCTAAAGAAATAGGTGAAAAAAATTCCGAGGTGGGCTATGCGGAGCTACTGTTTTGGCACTGCCAGGTATTTCTTCTTCATGTACGCAGCTAGGTGGCTTCATTTGCAAAGAGGAATTTTATTTTTCAAAAACATTCCTCCTTCGAGAGCGCGGCGAGGCGACTGCGAACGCAAAGGTCAGTACATTTGCCCAGTTCATCAGCCTTTGGGGCATTTTAACGAACACATGGGAGAAAAGCAGCTCTTTCTTGATCTCCCAAGGTTTTAGAACCATATTAAGCACAAAATTTTAGTTCCATAATTTAGTACATACTATCAACCAACTTCACTAATTAATTTAGCAATTAATTAGGCATAAATAGAAGTTGATTTAAAGCAAAAGGAGTTTCAATCAAGAAAAATGCCATTGTTCCTCTCTCTTTCAACATCAAGATGAGGAAGAAAGGGAACCTTTTCAAGATACAAGGAGGGTGGATCTCATACCTGATGGATTGCGAGTTGTGAAACAATGAATGGAAGAATCTGATGGAATTATTTTGCGCTTAAGGAAGAGGGGCACCTTTGCTTTGAAGAAAATCGTTTGGGACCTTCAATTTTTTTGAACATTTTAAACTTACCTGGAACTGCCTATAAGAATCACGTACGTGACCAGTCCAACGCATATGCGTAGGTCTGTTATTTTCTTGGTCATCACGTACGCGACTGGGTCACCGCGTTCGCAAAGAAGGGTTGCTGGAACAGATTTTTGCAAATTTTCTGCCAGCTCAGTGTTTTGTCATGCAAAGTCAGGTGCAACAGAAACTTTGGGAAGTGCAAAATGCACCACTATCGCACATGCCAATGTTTTTGTTCAGTTCACTAGTTGCTTATGCGATGGCATGTGCGACGGGTACTCTTCCAGGTGCAAAAAACACATTTTTCAGAGGCATTTTTGGTACTTCTCAACACTTGGGGTTCCCTTGTCATTCCTTTGGGAACCTAAAAACAAATCAAAAGAATTAAAAATTGAAGTAAAGCATAAAAAGGATGGGTTGCCTCCCATCAAGTGCACAATTTAACATCGTGGCGCGATGCAAGATATGTCACCCTTTGGATCTCCAATTTGAGGATTTGAACCTTTGATCAAAATTTGAATCGAACTTCCGGTGACAATCCCGGGGTGAAGGCTTGAACATGAGAAGGACATTCTCTTGATTTCGCATTTCACACTTTTTTGCCTTCAAGCGAGGAAGGTCGCTTTGCCTTCTTTCCACGACAAACTTAAAACCGGATAAACCTTCATCCATCCTCCTTCCAAGGTCTTCCAAAAGCTTGATTATTTTGACTTTCGTCCATTCAATCAAACTTAAGGTTGAAAAATGGTTAGAGTGGGATTTTGGCATCTCAACCTTCAAGCTTGCCTCATTCATAACATCCTCACTTTGAGATTCCATGGCATCATTCAACACAATAAAACCAAATAAAATAAAAACAACTATTCACAAAATTGAACTAGAGTAAGTAAACTCAAATTCTATACTAAATCAATACGCCAAATTGTTCCCCGACAATGGCGCCATTTTTGATAACGCTCAAATACACTCTCCAATGAAGGTGATTGCGATCGTCAGAGCAAAACACATTTATATTCCCAACGAAAATCGGGGTCGATCCCACAGATAATAGTATAATCGCCGATTGAGATAATAAAGAATAAGAGCAACTTAATGAAGTTCAAAGAACGAAAAGGGAAAAGATATCAATAAAGGGGGTTTTAACTAAATCTAATGATAAAAGAAAACTAAATTAAATATAGATTGATCAATGGCTTTCACCTTAGTTTCGTTAAGCAAGGACAACAAGGGAGATTTGTGAATGGGAATTCAATTCATAAGACTTGCACCTAAATAACACGTAGGTAGTCTTGGTCATAGGTATGCTTAACCATCTCTCGATAAATCAAGCATATATCTCGTGTGTTCTCTTGAATCACCACGAGTAAGTAATAACCAACCAAATCAACTTAAGTGAGTTGGCTATTTCAAGCTCCAACTCTTAGATGGGGGTTTTCGGCGAATTGAGCTATTCCTAGCCTCAACCTAGAGTGGAATCCCAAATCCCCACTATTGAACCTTCCCAAATTAAGGAACTCCTCTCTCAAGCAAGAACCCAATTAGAATGCTAAGTCAATGTTTGCAACCATTAACTATAAATTCAAGCATGGAGGATTCAATAGACCCATATAATTAAGCAAGAGCAAATACAAAACATGAATTCAATATCCAAACAAGTATTATCTCTAATACAAAATCCAAATCTCAATTTAACAAATACACCAATAGAATAGCAATTAAGAACAAGAGTTTTATGTGAATTGGGGTTTCCAAAAACGGAAATTTCCATTTCTACCACGCAACTGATATTTCTTCTTTGCCTATGCGTGCGGTCCACCGCATTTGTGAAGAGTCTTCTGTATGGTTGACCTTCACATACGTGAGTGGTCTTACACATTCGCGTAGCTTCTACTCAAGTGATCTTTGTATATGTGGAGGAACTACCGCGTTCGCACAGGCCAATCAGCTGCCAGTTCCATATTTCTCCGAATAGCTCCTTTTTGACTTGTTTTCATCTGAATTCTTCCCGAACACTTCTAAGACACAGAAACCTGCAAAATAGAAGTAATCTATATCAAATGCACTATTTTCCCACTTAATATAAGGAAAAGCATAAGATTAAAAGCTAAATAAGTAGGTAAAATACCAATTTATCACAGCCCCCAAGGCATGGAAGGCGGCCCTGCCTTGCGCCTCCCAAGGAATGGTAGGAGGCACTGCCTCATACATCCCATCGAAAGGGTCTACTAGTTTGTCCATATGTCCATCCACGCAACTCAAACCCCCTAAAACATTTAAAATTGGGTTTTTTAACTGGTTTAAGTGGGGGTAAAGTTGTAAATGCATATGTATCTTATGGGGCAGCCTATTGACGACCTAAAGCACTATATAAGGAGTACTTAGACTCATTTACATACATCTTTGGAGAAATACACGAATTGGAGAGCAAGGGAGACACCAAGGAGCTCAAACTAGGGTTCTTTGTTTCTTAACTTTTCTTACTTGTAGTTTTACATTATGAATTCATCAATGGTGATTCTTTGAAAGACTATGAGTGGCTAAACACCCTCTTTCTTGGGTTAAGGTTACAACATGATTTTTAAGCATGGTTTTATAGTTGGTTAATATGTTTATCAAGTCATGTGATTGTTCTTGCATTCTTGTTTTACTATTCTAAAGCATCATGAACTTTAGGATAAATCTAAGTCTCAAAATGAATTGACCATAGGAGTGGAGGGAAAGAATGAAAAACGTAGGGAGTGTGGATCATGTCCTTAATTGGTAGATACTAATTGTAGAGGATGATTTGCAGTTTGGATAGCAATATACCTAAACGCCCACTTGGTTAATGAAATGGGAAGATAGTTTAATGCATCCAAATTAAAAACTCACATCCCTGCTCAATGATGTAGTTGTGAGATTAATTTGGGTAGATGACTTAGAGGATGATCATTCCCAAGTTGTAATATCAACCCTGTAGATCAACAATCACGATAAACACCAACACTGGTTAGAAACCATAGTTATGCATGAACGTGAAGTAAATGCCTCAACCCTGGATCTCTCCATATATTGTTTGAAATCCAAATTTCATATCATTGTTATTTTAGTAGTTAGTTTACAAAAGAAAATCTCAAACTTCTCTTGGTTATGAATTGCACTTGTTTAATTTCAATAGTAATACTTAAGTTGGATCATCTGCTAACACCAAGTCCTTGTGGAATCGATATTTGGCTCGCAAGAGCCACTTTATTACTTGCACGACCATGTACACTTGAGTGAGCGCTTGGGATGCAACAAGATGTTGGTGCCATTGCTGGGGACTTGAAAATTAGCAACCTTCTAATTTTTGTTTTACTATTTTGTTTGATAAGTGATAACAACTTGGTCTTAGCTACTGAATTTGCAGGTACAAGTTTGAATCTTGAGCAAGATGGAAAGGGAGAGGGAATTGGTTGAACCACATCCTAAACCTAAGCGACACTTGCACCAATTGAGAATAGAAGCAACACTTCTCTATACAATCCGACAAGTTCAATAGGTTGAGACTATTCCTGCAGCAATGGGTGATGAACAACCAGCCCGCAGGATAATGCATGAAGTGGAAATCGCACTGACAAATAATATGACCTCCTCTATTCAGAAGCCCACTGCAAGAGGCAGATTTGAGCTAAATTCAAACATGGTGCAATTGTTGCACTCAAATGGATAGTTTAATGGCTTGTGACATGAGGATCCATAGGTCCATCTTCAAATTTTTTTAGAGATAAGTGATACGTTCATTCCTACAGGAGTCTCCATTGACTACGTGAGGCTCACATTTTTACCATTCTCAATTTTAGGAGAAGCAAAGAAATAGTTGAAGGTGGAACCTTCAAACTCAATCACAACTTGGGATGACCGAGCAAAAAAGTTCCTCATTCGATTCTTTCCATCAGGCAAAACTGCAAAGTTGAGGAGCGAGATTCTATGTTTCAAGAAAAGTCCAGACGAAAATCTCTATCATGTATCAGAGAGATTCAACTCTCTTCTCAGAGAGTTCCCACATCACCAGCAGACTAATGGGGTATTAGCCCATACTTTTACTAAAAGTCTTGACCATAACACAAATTTTTTGCTAGATTCAGCAGCAGGTGGTCAAGCTTTAGAAAAAACCTATGATGAACTATACACTCTCCTCAATAGAATTGCATAGGGTAATCCAGAGTTGCATGGGGATATGTACATAAATATGGTGAAGAAGTCTGTAGGTATGATTGAGGTAGATAGTGTCACAGCATTAGCGGCACAATTGGCTACTTTTCAGAATCATATGATGGCTCAGTTTAACAACTTGAGTACGACTCAACCTCAGGCTCAGGTTAATGCAATTTAGCAGGTTCAAACTTTGTGTGAGACATGTGGTAATAATGGTCATTCAACAAACTTGTATGGAGCAAATCTTGAGTTACTAAATTTTGTGGGGAATGTGCAGAAGGGTAATAAAAACTATAGTCATGCCTACAATCGAAACTGGAAGGGTCAGCCAAATTACTCTTGGGGAAATAATAAGGCCCAAGATCAGTAGTTTCAACAACATAAAGGTATGCAGAACAACACTCAGGACAACAATATTGAGTAAATATTGAAGACTATCATGGATAATCAAGCACAGATTACTGCTGATCAAGAACAGATGGCTGCTGACATAAAAAATGAGCAGTTAGCCACAAAGAAATTAGAAGTTCAAATAATATAGCTTGCTGGATCACAAAACAAAAGACCTCAAGGGGGTTTTCCTAGTGATACAGAAAAGCCATACCAAGTAATGGCAATCACCTTGAGGAGTGGTCGAGATTTTAGTGACGCACCTCCAAAGAAAAATCATGAGGTGCAATAATAATTAGTCACACCTGGGCAGGCATACAAGCAATTTGAGTCCAAGGAAGCTGACAAAGAGGGTAAGTCTGAGTACCCTAAGGGAAATCCAGTTGAGCAGCCTTGAAATGAACCACCACTACCCTTCCCTCAAAAGCTTAAGAAAGCAAAAGAAGATGCCTGTTTTAAGAAGTTCTTTGACACATTAAGAGAACTTCACATTAACCTTCCTCTTATAGATGTTTTGCAGGGAATGTCAAAGTATGATAACCACTTGAAGGACGTGGTGACAAATAAAAAGAGACTTGGTGACATTGAGATTGTAGCACTTACTGAAGAGTGTAGTTCTGTGGTCATGAGCAAGATGCCCAAAATACTCAAGGACCCTGGGAGTTTCACCCTCCCTATACAAATTAGTGAAAGTGATGTTGTCTAAGCTTTGAGTGATTAGAGGGAAAGCATCAATTTGATGCCCCTTTCAGTGTTTAATACTCTTGGGTTGGGAAAGCCAAGGCCTTCCTTAGTTGTGCTATAGATGGTAAACAGAACTAGAGTGGTCTCTGAAGAAATTATTGAGGATGTTCTCATCAAGGTTAGTAAGTTCATTATTCCTGCTGACTTTATTGTTCTTGACTATGATGCAGATGACAGGGTACTAATCATATTGGGACGCCCTTTCTTGGATATTGGTGGAGCGCTAATTGATGTGAGAAAGGGCATGCTTAAGATGAGAGTGAATGATGTAGAGGTAGTCTTCAGAATGTACAAAGCACTCAACACACCCTCACACTACAAAGATTTATGTATGATCAAGGCTATAGAAGCAGATGAGTGTAGGGTAGAGAAGAGTGAACCTCAAATTACTTCTTCGGACTCTCCCATAGAGTCTCCCAAGTTGATAGATAATCCTAAACCTGAAAAATTTAAAGGAAATCATGCTAAAATAAGGGTAAGAAAGGCTACAAACCTTGATCATAAACTCACGAGAAGTCTAAAAAAGAAGAGAAGATGGGGCCCAAGTAGAAGGAAGAGGATGAGAGAATGGAAATACGCATTGTGATATGAGTCATTCCGCGACAAAAAATTAGGCGCTGCTTGGGAGGCAACCCAAGTTAAGGTAGCATTTTTATTCTTTTTAGTTTTTTTAAGTATCACCTTTGGTTTGTTTTTTGTTTTTTGTTGATAGGTTAAAGGGAAGTCTGAGCACCTGAGATCGCAACTAAGGAGCATGAAAAAGACTAAGTGTGGGGTCCTCCAGACCCCTTTAATGGACTTGATGCTACTAGCTAGGCCTAGAGGCCTCAAGGAGTATTTCTATCTTTACTTTTAAATTATACTTTAAGGACAAAGTATGATTTTAAGTGTGGGGTGAGAATCTTCTGATTTGTTTAGGGTGAAGTGTGCTATAGAATTTCTATTTTTATTTATTTGCAAGTTTTTGATTAGATTGAAAAAAATTACAAAAAGATTATATATTTATTTATTTTCTATTTTGTTTAGTAGAATCACACTTTACCCACCCCTCTATTTTTCTTTTCGGTTCTTTTCCGAGGGGGAGCCCTTTGAACCCAGTATCCTTTTTGATTTTTAGGAGTAAATTTAAATTTTTTGTCATTAGAGATAAAAATAGATGCTCTTGCTAGGTGCTACACATGATTACTTATTGCAAGTTGGTGTTGAATTCTATGACATGATTTGAAAAATTGAATGACTATTGTGAGACATCGGGGCTCTTTTATCTGACTCTTGTTGGCTTAAATGTGAATTCTTGCAATTGCTTGATTGAGAGTCTATAGGTATCCTTCTTGATTTGAACATGTGCCCAGTGTGAGTGAGATTTTTATTATATTCCATGTTGCATGTTGGTGTCTAGAACTTGCACCGGGTGTTTGCAAAGCAAAAAAATGAATGTTGAGTTTAGAAGATGATATAGGCATTTCTTTGATAGTAATGTTTTATGCCATCTTTATCTACCCTTTGTGCACGACCTTATCTATCCCCGTTGAACTTTTAGCCTATTATTTGGTAGCCTCATATATAGATTATTCCTTTTCTTTCAGTTGCCCACTATTTGATCCAAAACTCCTAAGCACTTTAGTTGAGAAATTAATATGTAAAAGAGTGTAAAATTGAAGAAGGAAAAAGGAAGTTGAATCCCCAAGGAAATAGCTTTAGTGTGTTAAAAAGGCTTATTGTTGTTGGTAGGGAGTAATGTAATGAAAAAAAATTGATCAAAAGAAGTGAATCACGTGTTGATAGCAAATACTCCATTCTAAGGATGTGTAAGCTAGCTTAAAAGATGGGGCAAAACAAAAGAGAGTTGGAAAGATAAGAGTGGTGTAAAATAGATTGGTTGCAGATGAGTTCAATGTAAAGTGTGATGTATTAAAGCTCTTAGGGAAGATAATCACTATTCTTGACCAAATAGTTCCTACCCATTCTTTGCCTACATTACAATCCTTAAAGTCTAACTTGTTCTTGAGCTTTGACATTCTGATATTAGTGGAGTACTACACTAAGGGAAACCTTATGGTTCATCTTATGTGACATGTGAATTCTTTGTGAGAGTGAGCAAAACTTGATTCTTACACCCATTCTTTTGATAATTTGCATATGTGTGAGTGAATATGAGTGATTTTCTTGTGGTGAGCGAAACTTGATTCTTACACCCATTCTTGTGATAATTTGCATATGTGTGAGTGAATATGAGTGACTCTCTTGTGGTGAGGGAGCATGTTTAATGATGGATATATGACTCATATTATCTCTTTATTGAGTAATGTGCATGAGTTTTCCAACTCAGTAGAGTCAATTCTTAAGGCTAAGGAGTCTTATAGTAGTATTCATGTGATTCTAGTTGTAATATGGCATGCCGAATGTAGAACTGCTATTCTTGTAATCGTTGTAGTTCTAGATTGAGTGTCTTAGTGTTAATAGGAATTTAAGAGTCTTCCTTGATTTTGATTAATGTAATGAGTTGTTCGAGGACGAACAAGGCTTTAAGTGTGGGATGGTGATCTTAGGTGTATTTACACACCTAAGTGTCATTACCTATGCGCGTTTAGCTTAGTTTTGAGGATAACTTGATGATTTATTGAGGTATATATTGTGTATGTGTGTATTTAGTTGCTAAAGTATATGTTTAAGTATGGTCTAGGGCAATCTGGGTAAGGATTAGGTAATGTGTCTATAGTGAGCTAGTTTTTTCATTAGCCAAGCCATAGAGGAGTCTGGTGGACTTTTCAAAAGTGAATTCGGGTGAGTAGAACTCTCGGTATCAAGGTTGACGTGAAGGGATTATTCTGGGATGTTAGGGATTCAGTCAGCCTTTCCCGCTTCTACATGTGATTGTCCGGGAGCCAGTCTATTTTTAGCTCTTAGAGGCAGGGGGCTTCCTACACTTTTACCAGCCGACCCACTCTTGATCTCGGTTGTTTTCACTGTGGTGAATTAGGTTACTCTAAGAGGGAGTGCCCACACAGGAAGACAGGTAATCAGGCTCAGCAGCAGTCTAAGGTTGTGGTCCCAGCAGTTAAAGGTGGTTATTCAATAGTTCATCTACAGGGTGGATGAGGTCACTTTTAGGGAGGTCGGGGAGACAGAGGGAATGACAGTGTGGGCAGTGGAGCAGCGCAGCCAGCTAGGAAAGTTGCTCGGATTGATGACCGGGCCTTTTGTTATGATTTTCCAGGGAAGTCTGAGGCTGAGGGATCAGACGTAGTGATCACAAATACCATTCTTTTCTGAGATATGATGGCTTCTATACTATTTGACCCAGGTTCTACTTACTCTTATGTGTCTGTGAATTTTGCCTTAGGTATGGATTTGATTTGTGATGTCCTTGATTCCCTTATCCATATTTATACCCCGGTTGGAGAGTCTGTGATAGTGACTCATCTGTACCTTACTTGTCCTGTGGCGTTGCAAACTTGAGTAGATTTAGTCATTCTGGACATGTTAGACTTTGCTGTTATTTTGGGCTTGACCTAGTTGTCTCCTTATCATGCAGTATTGAATTGTAATACTAAGACTATGGCTCTGGAAATTCTGGGCAAGGATAGGCTAGAGTGGGAAGGGGTGTACAAGCCTAAGACGGCTAAAATCACATCATTTGTTTGGGCTAGGAAGATAGTGGGGAGAGAGTGTTTGGCCTTCTTGGCTTATCTCTAGAATGATAGTGTAGAGTCCCCATCGATTGAGTCAGTTTTGGTTATTTTGGAGTTTGAGAAGGTGTTTCTGGCGGACCTGCCTGGTATGCTTTCGGATAGAGATATCAATTTCTGTATAGATTTGGAGCTGGGCACTCGCCCAATTTCCATTCCACCATATCGTATGGTTCCGATAGAGTTGAGAAAATGTAAGACTCAGCTTTAGGAACTCTTAGATAAGGGTTTTATTCGTCCCGGTGCTTCACCTTGGGGTGCTCCAGTCTTGTTTATGAAAAAGAAGGATGGTAGTATGCGGATGTGCATAGACTATAGGAAATTGAACAACGTTAACATCCAGAACAAGTACCCTTTACCCCGTATAGATGATCTCTTTGACCAGTTGCAGGGTGCATCCGTGTTTTTGAAAATTGACTTTAGGTCAGGGACATTCCTAAGACTGCTTTTTCGAACTCGGTATGAGCAGTATGAGTTTCTAGTGATGTCATTTGGGTTGACCAATGAGCCAACAACATTTATTAGTTTGATAAATGGGGTATTTAAGTCATATTTGGGTTCGTTCATCATTGTGTTTATAAATGACATCTTGATGTACTCCAAGAGTAAGGAGGAGCATGCTGAGCACCTCCGCATTGTGTTGGATATATTGAGGCACCAAAAACTTTATGCGAAGTTCTCCAAGTGTAAATTTGGTTGACTTCAGTCGCCTTCTTAGGGCATATGGTGTCAGAAAAGGGGGTGATGGTGGATCCTAAGAAGATTGAGGCAGTTAAAAGTTGGGTCCGGCCTAGCTCTGTGACTGAGGTGAGGAGTTTTGTGGGGCTTGCAGGGTACTACCGCAGGTTTTTCAAAGATTTTGCGTCTATCGCTACTCACTTGACAAGGTTGACTTAGTAAGAGGTATTGTTTGTATGGTCCAACAAGTGTGAGAAGAGCTTCCAAAAGCTCAAGACACTTCTTACTATAGCTCTCATTCTTTCACTGCCGGTTGAAGGTAAGGATTTCATTGTGTATTGTGGTGCTTCACATTCAGGTTTGGGTGTTGTGTTAATGCAGGACAAGAATTCCATAGCTTATGCTTCAAGGCAGCTGAAGCCTCATGAGAAAAATTATCCAACCCATGACTTGGAGTTGGAAGTGGTGGTCTTTACACTTAAGATTTGGAGACACTATATTTATGGTGTCAAGTGTAAAATGTTCATCGATCATCGAAGTCTGAAGCATGTATGTACTTATAAGGACTTGAATTTGAGGCAGAGGAGGTGGATGGATTTGTGAAGAGATTATGATGTGACCATCCAATATTATCTGGGTAAGGCTAATATGGTGGCAGATGCATTGAGCCAAAAGACCAGCAACATGGGCAGTTTGGCTTATTTGGTGGTGTCTAAATGACTATTGGCAAGGGAGATTCAGGCTTTAGAATCAAAGTTCATGCAATTGGGCATCTCAGAATAGGGTGGGGTATTGGCTAATATTGAGGTCAAATCCACATTAATAGAAGAGATAAAGGCCAAGCAATTTTAGGATGCACAGCTGATCTATCTTTTAAGCAAGGTAGTGTCTGGGGTGTTCGGGGATACCACCTTGGGTGCTAATGTGGTGATGAGCTTCAGGGGGAGGATTTGTGTTCCCCGGGTTGATGACATAATCTAGAAGGTTTTGGAAGAGGCTCCTGGTTTGCAATATTCGATTCATCCGGTCGTAACCAAAATATACATGGACTTGAGGCAACTTTATTGGTGGCCTGGGATGAAAAGGGACATAGCTTAATTCGTGTCCAAGTGTCAGATTGTCAGTCGGTCAAGTATGAGCATCGAAGGCCTGCAGGACTACTTCAAAGAATGCCCATTCCCAAGTGGAAGTGGGAAAGGATAACAATAGATTTCGTGGTGGGACTACCCAAGACTTTGGGAAAGTATGACTCTATTTGGGTCATTGTGGAAAGGCTGACCAAGTCAGCTTATTTCATTTTGGTCAGGGTGGACTATAATTTGCATCAGCTGGCTAAGATTATGTCAAGGAGATCGTGAGACTTCATGGGGTACCACTGTCCATCATTTTAGACAGGGGTATGCAATTTACCTCTAAGTTATGGGGTAAGTTTCATGAAGAGTTGGGCACTCAACTCACTTTTAGCAGAACATTCCACCCTCAGAAAAATGGTCAGTCTAAGAGGACAATCCAGGTATTGGAAGACATGCTGAGAGCATGTGTGATTGACTTTGGGGGTCATTAGGACCAGTTTCTACTGTTGTGTGAGTTTTTATACAATAATAGCTACAACTCCAGTATCAATATGGCACCATTTTAGATGCTATATGGGAGGGGTGTAGATCCCCTATAGGGTGGTTTAAGGCTGGCAATGTGAATCCTTTGGGCGTGGACTTGGTGAGAAAAGCACAGGAAAAAGTAAGGGTCATTCAAACCAAGTTGCTAGCAGCCCAAAGCAGGCAGAAGGAGTACGCAAATCGCAAGGTAAGAGACATAGACTATTAGGTTGGTGAGCAGGTATTATTGAAAGTGTCACCAATAAAGGGGGTTATGCGTTTCAGTAAGAGGGGCAAGCTCAGCCCTCAGTTTATTGGTCCATTCGAGGTTCTTGAAATTGTAGGGTCAGTGGATTACATGTTAGCACTGCCACCTAGTCTATCCGGTGTACATCCAGTCTTCCATGTATCAATGTTGAAGCAATACCATGGGGAGGGGGAATACATTATTAAATGGGATGAGGTATTACTAGACAAGGACCTTCAGTCTGAAGAGGAATCGGTTGCGATTATTAATCGGGATGTATGGAAGTTGAGGACAAAGGAGATCAAATATGTGAAAGTTCAATAGAAGCATTGTCTGGTTGGGAAAGCCACTTGGGAAACCGAGAGGGATATGCGGGACAAGTACCCTTACTTGTTTGAGGATTCAGGTACTAAACTATTCCTTTTTTTCCCGTCTTTTGGGTATTGATCATTTAGGGATGAACGTTAGGTAAATTGGTATCTGTTATAATGACCGGGCCCGTTGTTATGGGTACACTTTTCATGCCAAGTTTCGGGTTAGAAAACTTTCAGGTTTGGGAGTTGAAAATTCTGGGCTAGGCTAGTATCAGATGGTTTCTGACCAAGGTATGGTCTAGGGCAATCTGGGTAAGGATTAGGTAATGTGTCTTGTAGTGAGCTAGTTTTTCCATTCGTCTATACATAGAGGAGTGTGGGGGACTTTTCAAAAGTGAATTCAGGTGAGTAAAACTCCCGGTATCAAATTTGATGTGAAGGGGTTATTCCAGGATGTCAGAGATTCAATGTGTGTTGTAAAATGTAAACTTCTGGGGAACTCTATGACTTTTTGTCCCATTTCAACCTCTATAGCGGTTGACACAGCACAGTAGCCACCTCCGCTATAACGGAAGTCAACTTTGGTCAGCAATGCTATAATAGTCGATTTGGCTATAGCGGTGGTGCTATAGAGGTGTATGTACTGCTATAGCAGACTGAGATATGATTTAATATAGAAACTTCCCCAAATTATTCAGTTTTCCTCAAGAATGTTTTGGAGAACGAAAAGGGCAATTTTGGGTGAACCTTACTCATTTTCACTATTTTTTGTCCCAAAGGTAAGGTTTCTACTCCTCTAACTTAATACTATATTTCCTATATTGCAGAATTGCTAGTTGTGGGCGTAGGGGAAGTTTGGATTGACCTAGGAATGGTAGAATCTGGGGAAAAAGGGGATTCTAGGGTGCAGAAGTTTTTGGGTCTTGATATTATTGTTGGGTTATGATAAATTAGCCATAATTCTCTAAATGTATACGTAAAAATGATCGAACTAGGTGAATTTAAGGTGGGAAAGCTTGGGAATGGGTGGAATGATCATAGTTTGGCCTGGGGATTGGGATTTTTTCATAATCTGGGTAATTAGTAGGCCATGTGGACTGATTTTAGTATCTTGTAATTATTTTTAGACCAAGAAAAAGCACAGGCTTTGCAAAATGGGAAGGCTCCGGTTCAGTAGAGATTTTGTGTAATTCGAGGTAGGTGATAGTTATTTATTTCTCAATATGCAATATATGTTCATGTACTATTGCTTAATATTGTGTGAGTTTGCATGTTTAGGGAATGAAATTATGAATGTCTGCTATCGGTTATCAATCTTTAGATATGAACTTATTTTGTTGCTTGTTGGTTTACAAGTATGTCTTTGTTAATTATTTCTTGATTGATTGGATTTTGTATGATATTCGGTTGGCTCGGGTACCATTCCTGGTACAGGCTACAATTGGTTGGCTCGAGTACCACACCTGGTATGGGATTCTACCAGTACACGGTGGTTGTGTACTGATTCTGCACTTGCGTTTCTTTTTATGAGTATAAGACATCTTTCGGCGGCTGACACGCGACCTCACTTGTAGTCCCAGCGCATTAAGATCTCAAGGGTGAGCTACTTCGGTCGAGCTACCTTGTCTTCTTCATTTAGTTGTAGCCCAATTATTTTGGGCTTAAACTCTCATTTTGCTTTTGGGGTTGTATCCGTTTACTCTAAACGATTGGTAGAATGTTTTGGTATGGTGACTTTCAGGTTCAAGGGAGGATTTTCGGAGATTGTTATTTTATTAGTGTTTTGAGATTGTGAATGTTAGATTTTTTTATGCAACTGGTTTTGAGTTGTTAGATTATGCTAAGTTTTGGGTTAATATTGGTTCATGCTCATCCGGGGTTTTTGGGTGAGTGCCACTCACGGCGTGTTGGGTCATGACAATATAATTGTGGGATTTTGTTATTGGATGTGCTATTAGATTAGCTATTGTTTGTGGTCATAATTTGTTGTTGTTAGGTATGGTTTAATTTTTAGATTTTATTATTTTATGAGCTATTAAATAGCTAGTGTGTGTGATCTTAATTTGTTGTTGATGGAATTTTTTTAGTAGATTGTTCAATATGGACATTGATGTTGAATTTCCTATTGCACTAGCTATTAATAAATTTGGTAGTGTTTTCTTACCTTGTTTCTCTTTATTATTTGATAATAGATTTGTGTGGCTAAATTTTTGCTTGCAGCTTTTATGAAATTGGTTGCTGTAAACTAGATTGCTCTTGCCGTTGATCTTGAATTTTTGATGCCTAATTTACTAAGTTAGTGTAGTGTGGACTAAAACTGTATCTTTTTATTTCCTGATATTGGTTTGTGTGTCACCTTTCTCGAATGTTTATAAAGTTAGATTAAAATGTATCGGCTTCTTTGTAAGAAATGACCATTGTTTATTCAAAAAACTTAATTGTGAAATTTGTTTTCTTGAAGTGTCCAAACATTTTCTAAGTTGTTCATTTACTTAGTGTGGCATCTCTTTTATTTATGTTACTGGTTTTTGCTAGGCTGTCTGTTTATTTAGTGTGTCATCTCTTTCATTTAAGTTACTGATTTTGGCTAAGCTATTGGTTTACTTAGTGTGTGATCTCTTTCATCTATGTAGAGTTTCTTCTTAAGTGTAGAATCTATTTTATTGAAGTGTCATCTACTGGTTTTGGCTATGTTTTGCTCAAGAATTAACTGAAAAATAATCTTTTATTAAAGGGGACTGTTTGATCAAGTATTCTCATGTTAAGTTTTATAATGAAATTTTAATAGGCATCAATTTTTTCTTTTCAAGACTATTGCCTTCACTAACAATTTCTTCATTGAGTCGGTGTAATATCTTAAACTGTAACATATATTTTTATGGGTATGGTTAGCCTTATATAATTGTTTGCTCAGTCAAAATTAAAAGACATTAGTTGTCGTGTCATGCCTCACTCGGATTTTGGGCCGTGAATAAAATGATATTCAAAAGAAAATATTGATCTAGTTTATCCTTTTGCCAAAGTTTATATGTAATGTATTTGTGACTTGACATGGATGTAAAGCTTCTAATTGTCAGTTGAATATAATTTGGCCTCTTGTTATTATGGAAAGCTACATATGACAAGTATTTTGTTCTCTGTTTCTCAAAATGTCCAAAAATATAACTGTACTTATGTCCGATCCTTTAAAAAAATACACTACTTGTGGAGGATCTTACACTTATACATAATGATAGTTTAGAAAAGCCATAGCAAGATAGACTTTATACTTATTTGGATTGTATAAAGCTTTTGCTTACTATTTTTATGCCACAAGTATTTTAATTAGGACTTGGACATGATAATTTTAATCATTTCCCTTGGCTATTTCATGTTTGCAGCCAAACAATTCACATTTCCCATAGTTTCATCATTTGTCAATTGACTGTTGAAGAACTTTCATCTTCCGGAGATTTGAAAGTAACTTTTATCAGCTGAACTAATGAATTCGTGATCTGGTTAGTTGAATTCTTAGTTGTTCCTTCTTCAAATCTATACATTCTCAATGTATATTAATCTAAGTTTGTTTAGAGTGTTGCTACTGTGGGTCTTAATTTTGTTGGTAGTTGTCACGACCTGGATTTCTCAGGTCATGATGGCACCTACAAACCCCCAGTAAGCGAACCAATTCTCGTAGCTCAGAACGATTAGTAATGGGCTACTACCTAACTGATATGCACAATAAATAGAAATAAGTAGAAGCAGAATATAAAGATAGACAAAGCGGAAGCAATAACCCGAATATGTACAAGAAGAAACTACACCAACCCCAAGACTTGGTATCGATAGTACAAAAGCTTCTGAATAGAATACAAGTGCTAGAAGTAACAAAATGATAAGTACTATTGTCTCCGAATATAAAAAGAGTAACAGCATAAAAGATGAGATATGGTCAAGCCCCGACCGCCAGACGCTCACCCTAGTCTCGAATGTCCAAAAGCTGCATGAGTCTCCAACGCAATCAACGTCGAAAGCTCAACTAATATCTACACCAGAAAGATGCAGAAGTGTAGTATAAGCATCAAGACAACGGGTACTCAGTAGGCATCATCGACTAACTGAGTGCATATAAGATATAAAAATAGTAAGTAGTAGATAGCAAGAAAGTAGTCATCGAAGCAACAGAGAAAGCACAAGGAACTAGCACGGAGAATAGACAACCAAGAGTTATAAGCATAGAATGCTAGGACAGAAGATATACATAACACAAAAACACAGGCGTAAGAAAGAAGGACGCACCTGGGATCCTTGCAACAATAGTATAAATAAATAAAGAGAGAGAGAATCAGTAACATGGCGGTATACCGATAACCTCAAGTAAGAAGAGAAAGAAGGAAAGCAATCCAACATAATCAACTAGAAGCCATAAAATAACGGAAAAAAATACTTGAAACACTAACCTTCCAGATAAGCATAAATCGGGATCATTCTAACAATTTACAACCTAGAATGGAATAACTAAAGAACAAGAACCAAGAGTTTTTACTCAGAATCAAGATAAGGAACAATGTCCGATAAATCACAACCACTCAGGAGTACAGACAATGGAGCCTCAAAGATATAGGACTCACTAGCTCCTCAATACTCAAGCCCAAAACTCGGAGCCTCAACAGGCTAAAACTTACCAATTCACAAGGACCAAGGACCATAACTAGCTCTATGAAATGACAGGAGTAATGTAATCTACCTATAGTCCCAACGGCCGCCCATACAACCGAGGAACACAATCAAGTGAAAACAAACCCTCTGGCCGCCCATACAACCCGAGCGTACACTGAACATACAACAAACAAGGATGGAATCCTAGTTAAATATGCATGATGATATGATATGATAAATCGATAACTAAGTGTGATTGCAGTGCCGTATGTTACCCCCTCCGGTGCCCCAAAGGTCCAATAAAGGCGGGATCCATGGAAGGAAATTTCCTGAGTACTTATTCTACGCTGTACATCCCCTCTCTCTGGTCACCATCGTCCTGTAGAAATTGGTCGGGAATGGTAGGGAGGTCTACTCGTAGACTATATACTAACACGAAACTCAATATATCTCAACAGTCGAGATCTCGTAGTACATGCTCGAATTCAATTTGAGTCAAAATTAGTAGTAATCTAAATAACCCCCATCAAGGGTGCCCAGAGCGTATCCGGGTCTAAAGAAGTAGTCATGTCTCAATAAACCTCATCGAGAGTGCCCAGAGCATATCCGAGTCTAAAATGGAAATCAAGTACCAAAATCCCTAAACAAGGTGCCCGATTCGTATCCGGGTCTAAATCCATAGAAAGCAATGTCTAGTGCTATGTCCCAGCCGAGCCTAGTATCATAATGAAGACCAGTAATCAAATCATCGTAGTATCCTCTGTACTCCGAGAGGTTTTGTAAAAGTCAGTTTAATAGCCTTTTCAAAGTCATGTACCGAAAATGGGCCCTCGGGGCCATGAAAGGTTTAGAAAATCAATTATAGTAGGACCGAAGCCAAATCCATATTAAGACATAGAGGGAAAACCTTTTCATGTATGATATGCTCACAAACAATAAAGTAGCCCAAAAAGGCTCACAAACATTTCCTATTGGCCCTGCACAGGCTCAACAGCTCTACAACAGTCATAACCACCCTAGAAGGATATCTCTATGTCCAGAACACACGGACATTCCCAAATAACCCACCATCTATGTTCCAGAGTCAATACAAGGCCACACAGGACCACAAGAGTAATATACAATACTACATGAATACTAAAATCAACGTATGAAATAAACAGACAGAAAAAATGGGCACGGTCTGGGGTACCAACCTAAAACAACCCACCCAAGGATACTAATTAATGCAGTTATATCCTATATTCGCAGAGTCTAGGTAGGAAAAGCCATGACCTACCTGTCGTCCGACGAATAGCTGCGGGGACGGCGTCGTCTAGGCTCAAACAACTCCGGGGAACTCAAATTGCAAAACCACAATCAATACAATAATTTACACATCACTACAAGACTAACGATACCCATATTGCCATAAACATAATTGGGTCAAAATCTGGGCCACCAAAGGGCCTATGGGCCCCGCAACCCAAAACTGGAAACAAAAAATACCCATGTGTTCCTTACAATCCCAGGAGCGCATGCTGAAAATTTGAGCGAATTTGGCCAAGGAAAATGGCACAAAACAGCCCTTTAAAAAGGAAAATAAAGAGGGAAGATTCAAGAATGAAATCCAGAAATTAATCAAAAGATACTTACCACAACGAGAGGAACAAGCTAAGGAAGTGAAAACTCCGATCCCACGAACATGCAAGCCCAAGAAACAAATTCTACATGAAATTTCCAAGCTTTGAGAAATAGCAACAATGGAGGTTTATGCAATGGAGAAGGAGCAAGTTTTAGGGAGGAAGAACATACCAAAATCGACCAAGAAGCGAGGGTTGCCAACAAAATTGATGGATTCTCCAAGCTAAGATTGAAAGGAGTACTTTGGTAGACGGGATTTAGTATTTGGAGTTTGGAATAAATGAGAAATGGAGATGGAAAAAGGAAGGCCCAAGAATATAACTGCTGGCACATTGGTCAGTGCAAACGGTGCTAAAACAGTGCCATTGCGCAAGAGGAGGGCCAGGCGCCATCGCGCCAACAGGCGGGCGGGCACTAGAGCTCTATCGCGCTGGCACGGCGCCATTGGGGCTGATGGAATGCACAAGCTAGCGCAATCGCGCTGCCTAGGCTCCATTGGCGCTGAAGGCTCGGCCTGCAACAAAAACCAGCAAAACTTAAAACTCTCACGGGCATTGCAGGCACAATTGGAACCCGATACTTACAAACAAAATATGCTATTAGAGTGGAAACGACCTTATGGACTCAACATAATCGATGAAACTTCCATACGAGGTCGTCTCGGAAGAATGTTGACCCAAGTCAACACTAACCAACTCCAACAAAACACCCAAAATAAGCCCGGATCACCCAGGACCTGAACCAACCAACTACCTAACACAAACTTGGAATTCCGGAGCTAACGACACTAACATAATTTCCATCTGAGGCCATTTTCTTCGAATGTTGACCAAAGTCAATCAAACAATCCCAACTGGCGTGAAAACACAGAATGAGAGAGAATTCCAAGTTGAAAAGCTCCCAGATCCTGACCAAAGGTCCTACTAGACCAAAGTTCATGCTCCGGAGCTAACAGACCTGTCGGAATTCAATTCTGAGCACATTCACCACGAATGTTAAGTGAAGTCAACAATTTCAAAAGCCTAAAGCTCCAAAATAAGAAACGGCCAAAAGACCAAGCAAATGTCCTGGGCACCAAACTACTGGTCCCAACAATCTATAAATGACTTGGGGCCTCTACATGCAAGCTCTAACAGTACAAGAAAGTCAAAAATGCGTAAATGACTGAAAGGGTCATTACATCATCCACTACTAAGAAGACTTTCATCCCCGAAAGTCAGGAAAGAAGGAAAGACTAGAGATTAAAGGAACAGAGGATACAAAGCTCGCACTACTCTCTCAAACCACCCGAGTAGCCTCCTCGACCGAAGGCACCCAATAAAAAAGAACCAAAGAAAGCAACCAAGCCTAAACTTCTTACTAGCAAAGCTAGATTCCTACCTCAAACTCCAAAACTCCAAAGATCTGCCAACCCAAACTGAACCTCAAGAATCTCAACCGGAAAACACCAGCATAACACTGCAACCAGAGAAGCAAGGCGACCAACACACAGAACTCGAACCTTCAAAACCACAACCCAAGTTTTCCAGAAAAGACAACAACCAAAACTCTAGCTCATGAACCCGCTGATCCACAAAATCCTTTTATCCTGAACCGAATCCTTTTGTACTATAATCGTGGAACTGCATATAAGTCAAACACTCGAGGCACTCTTGAAACATCAACTAACATGCCTGAGATCCATAGTTCCTGCTCATACTCTACCATGGATGAATTCACCCTTTTTACTCAAACCCATTCCAAACCAAGCTATAGCCTGCTAGCCTTTGCCATCCAAGATAACAAACCAAAGCATATCATCAAAAACTGGAGTTACCTACCCCGACTGACCATCAATCAATGAACGAATACTTTTGCTTACATCAAACTCGATAACTGAACCCATCTGAACCAACCATCTGAACCCAACCGAACTTTGCACACCATAGTTAGGAAGTGCATGAATGAACACCCCGTGTTGATGGAGAAACTTCCAAACTGTAGAACGAACCCAACTGTTACACCGTGCCGAGTCTGAGTCAACTTGAAGCGATTGAACTAGGGAAACCTGCCAAATAGACCCTTAACAAAAACCAAGCCTCTGCAAGGACTCTGGTAAGACTACCACGAAGCTTGTAACCATCACTAAGCCCCCAACTCTAAGAAGTATTGCTACTACTATGAATACTCAAACACCATTCAGATTTGAAATTGCTTTACAAATCTCAAATTGGGAAGGAGTCTACCATACCATGAATATCAAGTCAAAACACCCCGAAGGCAAAGAAAAAAGGTGCCTGGGGTTCATGGTCGCCATTTAGCTATAGAAATTTTTGCATATACCTTCAACTCATCCCTTTGGGTCAAAACCATTCTGTCTACTATATCTACACATAAACCAACCATACTGATGCATACAACATACCGAACTACTAGTCCATAATGGCTGAGTCTAACCAACACTGGACCCTACATAAAAGACAACCCTAGAGGAATCAACTAAATAAACTTTCAAACTCTCGATAAATAAATGGTGACCACCAGTCTCTAAGCATTATTAGAAATCAAAATAGCGTTGCTAGTCTCAACCCGCACAACCTGATCATGAAAAGAATACACCACTGCTAAATCTCAAACTTACGCTGTTGATTCTGTCCAAACATGGTAGAAGGAATCTCATACTATCTAGAACACCACTAAAATCAGGAATGTCCAGTCTAACTCAAAGGTTAGCCAAGGACTAGGTATCCAGGGCTAATTGTCACTGCACAACTGAAATGGGGAAGCTAAGTTGTCTGAACTCATTACCTTCCAACCCAAGAAGCTGAAACCAAGAAGAACCAACCACGAACCATCCGGAGTCGTTTGCCAACCCACGATTCTGAAACTCAACCTTAATTGCTGATCAATGACCCCGTCAAAACCCATAAGTAAACACGTCCACCATAAGAGAACACTAATAGAGCTGGAGCCAACTAGGCCATGAACATACAATTTGCGCAATCCATAGATGCTACTGAAAACTCAAGCCAATCGAAGGAAAAACCATTGCAATCTATAAGTGGCCAAATCAAATCACCAACACACAACCCAAAGCCATCTCTTAGTCCTTACCTCAGTCAGCTACTAGAACATACTAGCACGAGCAATGAGTCATCACCCTTATTTTGCATACCAAACAAAACCCTTTCCACGGATACACTAATTCCTAAAATTCTTTCTCAGAAGACTCTAGAGTTTTTCCCTTAGCTCCTATAACTCTTACTGGCACACTTAGTCACAATTCCGTAGTCAAACTCAACAAAAGAACTATTACCGAAAATCACTCCAACTGGAACTGGGGAAAGCAATAAGATAACCCAACCAAATAAGAAACTGAGGGAGACTATGGGAATAACCCACATACCTACCAACCTCCTAAACCAACCAAATAAAGAGGGTCAATTCTAATCACCCAAAAACCAAGACCAATCTATGCACACCAGCATAACCGACATCTCTTAACTCAAAATAAGAGCTCAAACTCTGACACAACCACCGGTAACACAAAACTAACACAAGAACTTCTAGAAATGTTAGAAAATAGCCTAGTAATAAGTCGGTAATCTACCAACTTATTGAGACTAAATCCATGAGTTATTTCTATGTTTTGAATAGATTTAGAGATTCTTATGGCCTTTATTAATGTCTATACAGGTACATTTGATAAATGATGAGAAACAAGGAAATGGACCCAAAAAGAGCTCAAAAGGAGTGAAGTGTGAAGTGTCTCGAAAAGCTAGAGATTCTGACCTGAGATGCAGCGGCTGTGCGACACGCACAAGCCAAGGTGCAAACTACACCTCCTCCAAATAAAGTTGCAAAAGCCACCGAAGAATCTGTTAAGAGGTGCGGTTGCTGTACGATGCACACATCCTAAGGTTTGAACTGCACCACATTCATACAAAGCTCCCAAAGTCATCTAAAGTCACTGGTCTAATTGAAGAAGGTGTGCGACGCGCACGTTGCGCCGCACACCACCCGAAGGGGTAATTTTGTCTTAAATTTTAGTTACATTTTGGGAAGCTATAAAAGGTACATTTAGGCTTATTTGTAATTATTCTTATTTAGTCTAAATATTTTAGAAAACGTTTTTCCATAAGAACAAGTTTTCCTCTCCAAAGAGAAGAGGTTTTGAATCCATTCTCTTGGTTAACCATTTGTGCACTCAAATTGAGGTTAGAACTTGAGATTTAGCTCTAATGAAGAGTATTTTGGCTTACCCAGTTGGTATATCTCTCTCCTTTTCTATGAGTGGCTAATTTCTCTTGTCTAGGGGTGTGTTGATGATGGGTGCTTGACAAATAGGTGTGGGTGTTGTTAATTCATCTTTATAATTGTTTATTTGACATGGGTCTAGTAGTTTCACCAATTTTTAATCCTAAAATTCATGGTTGCAAACATTAATTTTTATTAATTGACTATGTGATTGCTTGAAAGAGGATTTCATGGTTTCGGATGTAAAATTGCTAGTGGGAACTTGGGACTCCATCTAGATTTGAGGCTAGAAATAGCTCTTATCGAAAGAATCACCCATTTAAGGGTCTAAGCTAGAGATAGTGTGACCTCCCCAAGCTTAGGTTGGTTGTTTGTCGAACTAACCGATGATGATCTAACCAAGATCATCGGATATATGGTTGTTGACAATCCATACCCATGACCAACACTACTTATGTCAATAAACAAGAATAAATTTGAATTGATAATCACCCTAGCCCATGACTAAAGCCCCATCAGATATACATCCCTAGTCGCCTACTCTATTTGATACACCCACTTTTGTTTATTTGCTTTTGTTTGAATTGCGATTATAGTGACAACATCCCAATTCCCCCAACTTTTAACTTTTCTTATTCAAGCACTTACTCTCATCTTGAACTCAATTCGACACTATCTTAATTTAACTAGCTCCAAGTCCCTTGGGTACAACCCCGACACTCATTGGAAATTATAAATTTTGTTTTGTTGCACGATCGCCGTGACCTCCAACTTGGGGAGCACGATTTAAGCATTCATCAAAAATGGAATCGTTACCAGGGACTTGAGTTTTTACCTATTTTTTATTGTTGATTTGAAGTCACCTTGAGAGTACTTGCTTCTTTTACTTTTGTGTGTTGTTTGTGTTGTGATTAAGCACACTAGCCTATGAATGAGGCCGATGACAACGAGAGCATTCACGGCTTCATGGAGGCCGATGAGGCTGAGCCTATGATGTAAGGGGTGTAGGTGCAATCCTCCTACCCCTCATGGTGGGAAATGTTGTCTTTCATGTGACTAGCACCATGCTCCACTTAATCCAAATAAAGGGCCTATTTAGTAGAGCAGCACACGAAGATGCCAACCAGCATATTCAAAATTTTGTGGAGATTTTCCAACCATTCATTTTTCAACATATCTCCCAAGAGTCCATCCGACTACGCCTATTCCCTTTTTTTAACGGGGGAAGCCAAAACGTGGTTGAAAGAGTTGCCGGATGACTCTATCACATCTTGGGCCAAGTTGGTTGAGGCATTTAAATCAATATTCTTCCCTCTATATCGAATGATGAAGAAAAGAGATGAGATTACCAACTTTAGGCAGCTCCCGGATGAGCCTCTACATGAAGTTTGGTTAAGGTTAAAAAATAAGCTTCTCTTGTGCCCGAACCATGAGTTATCGAACAATGTGTTGCTACAAAACTTCTATCAGTTGTTGAACTCTCTAAATAAGTCAGTGGATGACAACCTTTGAGGTGGCACCTTCATGGACTTAGAATTTCCCATTGCCTCAACTTTGTTAGAGCAAATGACAAAAACTAATCAAGATTGGCATACGAGAGAGGCTGATGTACAAACTTTGGGAGGACCCTCATCCATCTTGGTTAATGAAATGAGTTAGAAGGATGAAGTGCGTGATGAGACAATGGCCAAAATGATGACACAAATTGATCTAATGGCTAAGAATGTGATGAGAGCGGTGGTCCTAAGACTGTGAATGTAGTGAGTAAACCAGAAATCAAAGCGAGTGATGATGAATTAATGACAGTGGTTGATGGAAAACTATGCTTTGTGTCGGCGGGTTCTCGTCCTGGGTATTATCGCCCGAGGGATGAGAACCATGGTTGGATTCGAGACAAAGAAAGAGATGGAAATTGGCGGTATAGAGACAAGGATGGTGATCATATCAATCACCGGAGTTTGAATCCCTATATTCCTCCGAACAAGGCAGACTCTCTCTACCAACTGGGCACAAGCAACCCCGGTCATTCCAAGTTGGAGGACATATTTTCCCTGGTTCTTAAAAAGGTGGACACCATAAATATGGGAGTGAGCGAGCTAATGAGTGAAGTCTCAAAACTTCACCAAACTATGAAGTCCCACTCAGCTTTGATCAAGCATCTTGAGGCCCAAGTAAACCACCTCTCAAGTCAAATGAACCCGAGAATGAAAGGGACGTTGTCTAGAGACACCATCACCAATCCAAATAATGATTGATTGAGGTAGTATCATCGTGTCGCAATGTTAAATCAAGTGCTACTTGGGAGGCAACCCAATTTTTTATTTTTTTTTGCTTTCTGGTTTTACTTTGTATATTGTTTTTGTTAGCCTTGTAGTTGGGATGTTTGAGAAGTGATCAGATATATGATGATTCATGCAGTTGCACCGCAGAAGGTGCACATCGCACATTTGGTCACATGAGCTTAACAGAAAGCTGACAAGTCGGACTACACAATGTGTGATTGCTGTGCGATCATATGAGCAGTTATGCGCAGCGCATACTAGTTTTGCATCCTTTAGCAGACACCTGGAAGTTCCTCCCAAAAATCCACACCTCCATGCAATCACTAGGGAATTTCGCATACCTCAAAGTGAGTGTCGCACAGCCTTCACATAAGCAAGAAATAGAATGAAGTCTAAATTGGTCGCTTTGATAATGCGATTGAAGATGCGGCCGCACCACCTGTAGTACGTTTCACACAAGTTCATCAGGGAGTTTCTACTTTCTCTAGCTAATATCATTGGGGACAATTCTCCATTTTAGTTGGGGGGTACTTAAATATCGACTTGTTAATAGTAGTTTAGAAATAAACTCCGAGGGTTTTCTTAATACCACAGTTCTTTCCTAAGGAGCAAATGTTTTGATTATTTTCTTTTTCTTTTCTTTTGTTTTTTTGTCAAATTGGGTTGGTGTTTCCCTATGATGGATTGAAAGGAATTGAGTCCGTAGTTTCTTGTCTCAAAATGGGCCCACCAAAAAATTTCTCTTGGCAAATTGTTTTGAAAATAAAAGGAAGAAGGGAAATGAATGTTTTTAAGGAAAAATATTCTCTTGTCATGAATTGCACACTCTCGCTTTGGCTTGATTGACTCACTAACGAGTGTGTAATGAACTCAAAATAGCTTGTCAAAAATCATTTTTCCCAATTGATTTTGAGACTAATGGAAGAAGTCTTGTCGCATGATGCCTTTTGTGGTGAGGCTTTACCTTGATTCTTGTGCATAAGTGTTGTCTAGAACATGCCCTGAATGTGATTCAAGGGAAAATTCTAGGTCTAACTGAGCTTGGAAGATGACCTTAGGCCATTTTTGATAACCACTCGCCCAAATGACTTCCCATGACGTCAACCCTAGTGAAACCCTTTGAGCTTATGACCGTTCTTTGGCACCTTATTAACACCTTGACTTTTTTAGAACCTCTATCTTGGCCCCCATCCTCCCTATTTGCTTGAAAATGAAATGTAGGCTATAATCCTAAGTTTGGGGAAGGGGGAATGAAGGATAACATAGGCAAATGCCTAAGTTTGGGGGTGCATGTAATCAAATAAGGAGAAGAAACGAAGTGCACTCAAAGTGTAAGGTAGCACCTTTGGTTTGAATTGAAAATTTGCTCCAAATCCAATAAGCAAAACGAAAAGCAAAAATAGGTGCTTCAAACAAAGGCGATACAAGGAGGGAGTTTGAATGACCATGAGTAAAACGGAGAAATCTTGGGATTGTGTGAGGGAGAAAAAATGTGAAGTTGAAAATTTGAAAATGTGAGCGGTGATTGGAAATGAGAACAAAGAGCATTAGGGAGGTGTAACCACTTGAACCAAATTAAATCCTCACCTTCGCTCTAGCCAACATTGTAACCCGTAAGTCCTTGGTGATTCCGAGCTTGGCTACCCTACATTAGTGGCGATCTACATGAAGGGCAAGCCTATGGTTCTACGCGTGTGCACTTAAATTTCCTTGAGAGCGTGAGAGTCTCTTTGGTTCTCATATAATCCCGATTGTTTGTGAATTGAATGATTGTGAGTGGGATTCTCTCTTGTGGTGAGTGGCATCATGCACTCGAATTTAAGCATGAGGTCTCTATTTCAATTGAGGGGAATGAATGAGACAAGTTGTGTGGTGAATCTCGAGGTAAACCTTGGTGGTCCATGCCAATGACTTGAGAAGCTTAAACGTCTTATTTTGAATGACAAAATTCCCTTGATTTTGAATGAGAAATGATGTCCTTTTGGAAAGTTTTTGAATGGCAAATGCCTTGAGTTTGTGGTGGTTCAAATTGAGATGAGCATCGTAGTTGAGTCTTTTGTTTGAGTCTTTTGTTTATTCTTTTTCTTTTTTTTTAGTATAGATTATTCTCTTGTGCCTTAATTGAGTCTAAAGAATAATTCATTCCTTGCCTTGTGAGTATCTTTCTCTAGGACAAGCAATAGTTCAAGTTTGGGGGTTTGATAAGTCGGTAATATACCAACTTATTGAGCCTAAATCCATGAATTATTGCTATGTTTTGAATAGATAAGAGGTTTTTATGGCCTTTATTGTTGTCTATGCAGGTACTTTTGTTAAATGATGAGAAACAAGGAAATGGACCCAAAAAGAGCTCAAAAGGCGTGAAGTGTGAAGTGTTTTGAAATGCTGGAGATTCTGACCTGAGATGCGACGGCCATGGGACACACACAAGCCGAGGTGCGAATCGCACCTCCTCCGTATAAAGTTGCAAAAGCCACTGAAAATCTGTTAAGAGGTGCGATCCTTGTGCGACGCGCACATCCCAAGTGCAAACCGCATAACCTTTGCATGAAGCTCCAAAAGTCAGCTGAAGTCACTGGTCCAATTGAAGAAGGTGTGCGACATGCACATCATGACGTGCGAACCGTACTTCGCGCTGCACACCATCCGAAGGGGCAATTTTGTCCTAAATTTTAGTGACATTTTGGGAAGCTATAAAAGGCTCATTTAAGCTCATTTGTAATTCTTCTTCTTCAGTCTAAATATTTTAGAAAGCTTTTTGCCTTAAGAACAAGTTTTCCTTTCGAAAGAGAAGAGTGTTTGAATCCATTCTCTTGGTTAACCATTTTTGCACTCAAATTGAGCTTAGAACTTGAGATTTCGCTCTAATGAAGAGGATTTTGACTTACCCAGTTGGTATATTTCTCTTTTTTGCTATGAGTGTCTCATTTCTCTTGTCTAGAGGTGTGTTGATGATGGGTTCTTGACAAGTGGGTGTGGGTGTTGTTAATTAATCTTTATAATTGCTTATTTGACATGGGTCTAGTAGTTTCACCAAGTTTTAATCCTAAAATTCGTGGTTGCAAACATTAATTTTCTTTACTTGACTATGTGACCACTTGAAAGAGGATTTCATGGTTTCAGATGTGAAATTTCTAGTGGGAACTTGGGACTCCATCTAGATTTGAGGCTAGAAATAGCTCTTATCGAAGGAATCACCCATTTAAGGATCTAAGCTAGAGATAGTGTAACCTTCCCAAGCTTAGGTTGGTTGTTTGTCGATCAAACCAATGATGCTCTAACCAAGATCATCGGATATATGGTTGTTGATCGAAAGACAACAATCCATACCCATGACCAACGCTACTTATGTCAATAAGTGAGAACAAATGTGAATTGATAATCACGCTAGCCCATGACTAAAGCCCCATCGGATACACATCCCTAGTCGTCTACCCTATTTGATACACCCGTTTATGTTTATTTGCTTTTGTTTGAATTGTGATTGTAGTGAAAACATCCCAATTCCCCCAACCTTTTACTTTTCTTGTTTAATCACTTACTCTCATCTTGAACTCAATTCGACACAATCTTAATTTAACTAGCTCCAAGTCCCTTGGGTACGACCCCGACACTCGTTGGGAATTATATATTTTATTTTGCTGCATGATTGCCGTGACCTCCAACTTGGAGAGCACGATTTGAGTGTTCATCACCTAGGCATCAACCATCTAGGACCGCTCAAAAGAAAAGAATCAACACAAGTCTAGAGTCACAACGAAACAGGAAACAAACCGAACCAGAAATAGACTAATAAGAACAACCCACGAGCTACAACTCCGGGTAAACACCTATCAAGGATAACTCACCCCATCCACTACTAAGGAATAAACTACCAAGAAAACAACGCACAAACACTACATCCCAGGTAGTCACACAACTAAATAAGTAGCAGGTAGGCATATAAGCAAATAAATGATAGAAGGGAATAAATCGCATTGCGAACAGTACTATCACAAGTCGAAGGTAACAAAAGCCTTACCTAGAGCAACGATATCAAGAACCTCTACCTCGGGACCACTAAGAGGAGCATCAGACTGATGGGGTCTAACTCTGGATAGGGTAGTCGAAGCTGAAGGCCCAATCGTCCTTCGCCAGGTATAAGCTCTATAAAGGTGACCAATCTCTCCACAATCATAACAACCAGGTTGACCAGGAAACACAATCGTGGGGCAATCTCTGGCAAAGTGCCCACGCTCACCATACTGACAACAACCATTACCTGAACTACTAGAACAAAATCCCTTTCTAACCATCTGGGGACCACCCTTAATACCCTACACTCCACCTCTAGCCGATGGCGCTGAAGCCCTGGGAGATAACACCTGCTGACCGTGCAAACTGGAAGATGGAATTGTGGGACAATCCCTAGCAAAATTCCCAAGCATACCGCACTGAAAGCAAATCTCACTGGGTATATACGGGAAAGGACATAACACTGAACCTGACCAGCCACCACGGCCTACACAACCTGAAAGCGAACCTCAAGTAATATGCCCCATACCATGTCCGCTAAGCTCAACAAGTCCTATACCACAACCCTATGAAACCTGTGGAGTAACTAAAACTGGCCTGGTAGATAAGAAGCAATGGAACCTATATCTGGTAGAGAATACCCTACCTCGAGTCTGAGAACCTTGGAAACTCTCCTGGCAATGATGTTTCTTAGCATTACCTCCATAAGCCTCACAACATAAACCCTCAATATCCCAAGCATGATCTACTACCTAAAGGAAGGTAGTCCCAACTGTAACCAAATGTTCGGTCGCCAAACAAAGCGGTGAAATCAAACCTCCAACAAAGCTCTGAACCCTATCAAACTCTGATGGCACAGTCCTAGCAGTACGCCTAACCATCTAGTGAAATCTTGCCTCATAGTGCAACACCGACATACAACCTTGTTGGAGAACTGAAAGCTCAACCCTGACTGAGGCACTGCCCAAAGAACAGGGTACTGAAACATCCACCAGAGGACTCAGTGTCCTAGCCATGGTGTCTTAAAGAACTAGGGTAGCTATGAATCCAATCAGAGGCTGGGATGGTCCTACACCCCCTATCAGATGTGGTAAACTCTCAGTCTAAAGTCCTGGCACTAACGGAAGCACTGAAGCAACAGGAATAGAAGCCTCGACACCAACCACTGTCGGACTCATCTTAGGCATATGATAAAGAATGAAACAACTAAAGTTTAGAAGTTAATAGATTCAGGAACGCATGATAAGGAGCCAGAAGATGAGACTTTTCCTAACAATGCCCTGTAGCCTCCCACAGATAGGATACGAATGCCATCATACCAATCCCCAAGACTCTACTTAGATACTTGGTTTTGTACCACGACACCGGTGAACCTAGAGCTCTGATACCAAGCTATCATGACCTGATATCTCAGGTCATGATGGCACCTACAACCTCCAGTAGGTGAATTAATTCCCGAAGCCTAGAATTATTAGTAATGGGCTACTACCTAACCGATACACACAATAAACAAAAATAAGAAGAAGCAGAATATAAAGATAGACAAAGCAGAAGCAATAACCCAAATATATACAAGATGAAACTACACCAACCCCAAGACTTGGTATAGACAGTACAGAAGCTTCTGAATCAAATACAAGTGCTAAAAGTTGCAAAATAATAAGTACAACTATCTCCAAATATACAAAGAGTAAAAACACAAAAGATGAGATATGGTCAAACCCCGACCGCCAGGCGCTCACCCTAGTCTCGAATGTCCAAAAGCTGCACGAGTCTCCAATGCAATCAACGGTGAAAGCTCAACTAATATCTGCACCAGAAAGATGCATAAGTCTAGTATGAGCACCAAGACAACGAGTACTCAGTAGGCATCATCGGCCAACTGAGCACATATAAGATATTAAAATTGTAAGTAGAAGATAGCAAGAAAGTAGTCACCAAAGCAATAGAAAAAGCCCAAGGAACTAGCACGAAGAATAGACAACCAAGAGTTATAAGCATACAATGCTAGCACAAAAAATATACATACACAAAAACACAGGTCTAAGAAAGAAGGATGCACTTGGGATCCTTGCAACAATAGTATAAATAAATAAAGAGGGAGAGAGAATCAGGAACATGGCGGTATACCGGTAAGCTCAAGTAAGAAGGGAAAGAAGGAAAGTAATCAAACATAATCAACTAGAAGACATAAAATAATGGAAACATACTTGAAACACTAACCTTCCAGATAAGCATAAACCGAGATCATTCTCACAATTTACAACCTAGAATGGAATAACTAAACCACAGGAACCAAGAGTTTCTACTCAGAATCAAGATAAGGAACAACGCCCGATAAATCACAAGCACTCAGGAGTACACACAATGGAGCCTTAAAGATATAGGACTCACTAGCCCCTCAATACTCAAGCCCAAAACTCGGAGCCTCAACAGGCTAAAACTTACCAATTCACAAGGACCATAACTAGCTCCATGAAATGACAGGAGTAATGTAATCTACCTATAGTCCCAACGGCTGCCCATACAACCGAGGAACGCAATCAAGTGAAAACAAACCCTCTGGCCGCCCATACAACCCGAGCGTTCACTGAACACACAACAAATAAGGGTGAAATCCAAGTGAAATATGCATGATGATGTGATATGATAAATCTATAACCAAGTGTGATTGCAGTGCCGTATGTTACCCCCTCCGGTGCCCCAAAGATGTAATAAAGTCAGGATCCATGGAAGGACATTTCCCGAGTACCTCTTCTACGCTGCACATCCCCTCCCTCCGATCACCATCGGCCTGTAGCACTTGGTCCAGAATGGTAGGGTCCATGGAGGTCTACTCGTAGACCATATACCAACACGAAACTTAATATATCTCAATAGTCATGATCTCGTAGTATGTGCTCGGATTTGATCTGAGCCTAAATTAGTAGTAATCTCAATAACCCTCATCAAGGGTGCCCGGAGTGTATCCGGGTCTAAAGAAGTAGTCATGTCTCAATAACCCTCATTGAGGGTGCCCGGAGCGCATCTAGGTCTAAAACAAAAATCAAATATCAAAATCCCTAAACGGGATGCCCGGCTTGTATCCGGGTCTAAATCCATAAAAAGCAATGCCTAGTGCTATAGCCCAACCGAGCCTAGTATCAAAATGAAGACCAGTAATCAAATCATAGTAGTATCCTCTCTACTCTGAGAGGTTTCTTAAAAGTCAGTTTAAAAGCCCTTTCAATGTCATATACCGAAAAAGGGCTCTCGAGGCCATAGAAAGTTTAGAAAATCAATTATAGTAGGCCCAAAGCCAAATACATAGTAAAACATGCAGGGAAAACCTTTTCATGTATGATATGCTCGCAAACAATAGAGTAGCCCAAAATGGCTCACAAACATTTCCTATCGGCCCTCACAGGCTCAACAGCTCTACACCAGTCATAACATACCTAGAAGGATATCTCTATGTCCGGGACACACAGACATTCTCAAATAACCGACCATCTATGTTCTAGAGTCAATACAAGGCCACAAAAGGATCACAAGGGTAATATACAATACTACACGAATACTAAAATCAACATATGAAATAAACAAATAGAAAAGACGGGCACGGTTCTGGGTATTAACCTAAAACAACCCACCCAAGGATACTAATTAATGCAATTATAGCCTATATACGCAGAGTCTAGGTAGGGAAAGCCATAACCTACCTGCCATCCAGCGAATAGCTGCGGGGACGGTGTCGTCCAGGCTCAAACTACTCCGGGGAACTCCAAATTATGAAACCACTATCAATACAATAATCTACACATCAATACAGGACTAATGATACCCATAATGCCATAAACATAACCGGGTCAAAATCTAGGCCACAAACGGGCCCTTGGGCCCCCAACCCAAAACCAAAAATGAAAAACACCCATGTGTTCCTTACAATCCCAGAAGGGCATGCTTAAAATTTGAGCAAATTTGGCAAAGGAAAATAGCACAAAATAGCTCGCTAAAAAGGAAAATAAAGAGGGAAGATTCAAGAATGAAATCCAGAAATTAATCAAAAGACACTTACCACAATGAGAGGAACAAGCTAAGGAAGTGAAAACTCCGATCCCACGAACATGCAAGCCCAAGAAATAGATTCTACACAGAATTTCCAAGCTTTGAGAAATATCAACAATGGAGGTTTATGCAATGGAGAAGGAGAATGTTTTGGGGAAGAAGAACATACCAAAATCGACCAAGAAGCGAGTCTTGCCAACCAAATTTATGGATTCTCCAAGCTAAGATTAAAATGAGTGATTTGGTAGAGGGGATTTCTTATTTGGAGTTGGGAATAAATGAGAAATGGAGCTGTAAAAATGAAGACCCAAGAATATAACTGCTGGCACATTGGTCAGTGCCAACGACGCTTTTAAAATAGCGTAATCGCGCAAGAGAAGGGCCAGGCACCACGGCGCTATCACGTTAATAGGACGCAATTGCACTGGCATGTGGGCGGGTGCTGAAGTGCTATCATGATGGCACGGTGCTATCGGTGCTAATGGCACGCATAGGCTAGCGCAATCGCACTTCCTGGGCGCCATTGGCGCTGAAGTCCTGGCCTACAACCAAAACCAGAAAAACTTAAAATTCTTACGAGGCATTCCGGGCACAATTGGAACCTGATACTCACAAACCAAATATGCTATTAGAGTGGAAACCATATTTCGAACTCAACGCAATAAAAAAACATCCATACGAGGTCATCGCAGAGGAATGTTGACCCAATTCAACACTAACCAACGCCACCCAAACACCTAAAATAAGCCTGGATCACCCAGACCCAAACCAACTAACTACCTACCACAAACTTGGCATTCCAGAGCTAACAACACTAATGGAATTTCCATCCGAGGCCGTCTTCTCCGAATGTTGACCAAAGTCAACCAAACAAGCCCAACTAGGTCGAAAACACAGAATGAGAGAGAATTCTAAGCTGAAAAATCTCTTGGATCCCGACCAAAGGTCCCACTAGACCAACATCCGTGCTCTAGAGCTAACAAAACTTTCAGAATTTGATTTCGAGCACGTTCACCACGAATGCTGACTGAAGTCAATAATTTCAAAAGCCTAAAGCTCCAAAACAAGGAACGGCCAAAAACACCAAGCAAAGGCCCGAGCACCGAACTACTGGTCCTAGCAATCCATAAATGACTTAGATCCACAACAAGCAAGCTCTAACGGTACAAGAAAGGCAAAAACACAAAAATGACCAGAAGGGTCATTACAGTAGCTATGGTGAAATTGTTTACGCTAGACCATTTTTTTCTTGTCATTGATGCTGAATTTCCTGTTGCATGAGCTATTAATAAATTTGGTAGTGTGATTTATCTTTGTTTCTTTTTGTTTTGTGATAATTGATTTGTGTGACTAAATTTTAATGGTAGCTATGGTGGAATTGTTTACTATAGACCATATCTCTCATGCCATTAATGTTGCCTTTTTTGATGCATGAGATATTAATTTAGGTAGTGTGGGTTAAACCTGAATCTTTTTGTTTTTTGATAATAGTTTTTGTGACTATCTCTCGCCTTTCTCGAATGTCCATAAGTCATTGACAACATAAATTTGTGAAGCATGATAAACTTGTTGAAGTTATTATAAGAAACTTAGGGTTATTTTAATATAATTAGTTATTACCTTGAGAGTTTTTCTTTCAAATGTCTTCATTAAGACACTTTGAAGTTATTATGACCAAGAGTTTATAGTTATAGCTACTAGAATGTTGCCCACCCCTTTAGAAATGTACATGTCTATTATAAGAAAGTGTAGCATCTAATTATATCTTGATAAATAAAATTAGATCAAAATGTATCAGTTTCATACAAAGAAAATGACCACCATTGTCTGTTCAAAAAACTGAAGTCTTAAAATGTCTTTTCTTGAAATGTGCAAACATTGGCTGAACTGTTTATTTGCTAGTGTGTGATCTCTGAAGCTTTAAGTTACTGATTTCATAGTTGTTAGTTTGTCTTGTTTTTGGGTTAACAATGTGTAATACTGTGAAGTGGTTGATGAAAATGATATTGTGTTTGTTGAACATTGTTGCCTTTTATGTTTTATAGTCTATCATAAATCATAAATCTTTTGATTTCTTATTTCACATAGATTACTATGAATAATTTAGATAGAAGTTTGATGAGTCTAAGAAGAAGATCTGATGAGTTCATAAATGGAGTGAATGATTTCTTTGATAAGGCATTTGAACGAGCTTCTAAAGGAAATGAACTATTGTTCCCTTGTGATGATTGCAAGAATCATTATTGAAATTATAGAAATGTGGTGGAGGATCACTTATTTGCAAAAGAATTTGTTGAAGGAAACAACATGTGGATTTCTCACGGGGAATGAGTATCCTCCAACATATCACATACAAGCAGTAATGATGAAGATTGTAATAGTCATGATGATATTAATGGACTGATTTATGATACTTTTAGAAATATAGAGGATGATGCAGGACATGAAGAAGGAGTTAGAGAAGGACTATCTGAAGATGCAAAGAGATTTTTCAGATTAGTCGAAGAAGGAAAAAAAGAGTTATATTCAGGGTCTGAGAAGTTCAGCAAGTTGAGCTTCATCATTCTATTATAATTCCTTAAAATTCTACATGGGTTGAGTAATGTGGCATTTCAGATCTGTTAGACTTGTTAAAATAAGCTTTTCCCTTTGCTCAATTGCCGGAGACTTTCAATAAGGCTAAAAAGATGATAAAAGATCTGAGTCTTGGTTATGATAAAATACATGCATGTCCTAACAATTGCATGCTATTTTAGAAAGACAAGGCAAATGTAAATAATTGCATTGTGTGTGGGTCTTCTAGATGGATGAATGTGGTTGACAGTTCGACTAGTGCAACCTCTAAAATACCCACAAAGGTTTTGAGATATTGTCCTTTGAAGCCTAGGCTTCAGAGAATGTTTATGTGTGCTGAAATGACAGTTACAATGAGATGGCATGATACTGAACTACCTAATAATGGGAATTTAAGAAACCCTGCTGATGGAGAAGCTTGGAAGCATTTTGATTCTTTGCATCCAACCTTCTCGAATGATCCTCGAAACGTCTGATTGGGTCTTTCAAGTGATGTGTTTAATCCATTTTGAACCATGAGCATTTCCCATAGTACATGGCCAGTTATGTTGATGAATTATAATTTGTCACCATGGATTTGCATAAAGTCGCAGTACATAATGTTGTCGATGATCATTCCAGGTCCATATTTTCCAGGAAATGATATTGATATGTATTTACAACCATTAGTTGATGAATTAAATGAGCTATGTGAATTTGGGATAGAAACATATAATGATCATTCAAAGCAAATATTTCAAATTCATGAAGCTTTATTATGGACAGTTAGTGATTTTTCAGCACTAGCAATGCTGTCCAAATGGAGCACTAAGGGGAAATTGGCATGCCCAACTTGTAACTATAACACATACTCTTAATACCTCAAACATAATTGTAATATGTGTTACTTAGGTCATCGAGCATTTTTACCTCCTGATCATCCATTTTAAAAAGACAAGAAATTATTTAATGGTGTGGAGGATCATAGACCTGCACCTGTACCACTGCCGGGCACATAAGTGCTTGAAAAGTTACAAGATTTCAATAATATCTTTGGAAAGGGCCAAAAGAAAAGACGTCGGACTACTGAGGGTCCATGGAAGAAAAGATCCATCTTCTTTCAATTACCATACTGGCCTACAAATTTATTGAGGAACAATCTGGATGTGATGCATATTGAGAAGAATTTTTTTGACAGTTTGCTTGCTACTTTACTGGATATAATAGAAAAGTCAAAGGATCATATTAATTCCCACTGTGACTTGCAAGAAATGGGGATATGACTTGCAAGCAATGGGAATAAGAAAAGAGCTTCATCCAGTAAAATATAACACAAGGGGAAAAGTTTATTTATCTAAATCTTGTTTTTCTATGAAACCAGAAGAAAAAAAATTGTTCTGCAGTGTGTTTAAGAATGTCAAATTACCAAAAGGGTGTGCCTTAAACATATCGAAGCATGTAGACATGGACAGATGAAAATATCAAGCTATAAGATCCTCATGCTCATATTATGATGCATTACTTGATCCAAATTGTTATTCAAAAAACATTTTCCAAGAATGTTGCAGTAGTCTTGATTAGGTTGGGGAACTTCTGTAAAGCCATATGTGGTAAGGTTATAAAGCGGGCAGATATAGAGGGATTGCAGGATGAAATCAAAGAAGTTGAATGTGTGCTTGGAAAGATTTTTCCTCCATGTTTTTTGATGTAATGGAGCATTTGCCTATCCATTTGGTAGATGAAATAATGTTGGGGGGTCCAAATCATCATCGTTATATAAATTCAATGGAGAGGGAATTGTGTGAGTTGAAGGAATTTGTTAGTAATCGATTTAATCCGGAAGCATCAATTATAGAGGGGTTGGTTGCCCAAGACTGCTTGACCTTTTGTTCGAGATACCTACATGATTGAGTGAAGAAAAGATTCAGTAGGTACCAAACTTAGGATAATGAGGATGCTGAAGAAGCAAGATGATCTACCAACTATATTCCCTAAGATAGGTCATCCAATTGTAAAAGCAAAGAAAAACATATGCAAGCACCCAAGTTAGAAAGCATGTAAGTCTCTAAGGCGCCGGGAGCTCACTACGATCCGAACTGCAACAGGCCTCGAATGAAGGGAGGATCAATGAAGGTGGCTCATACTAGGTGCTGCATCAAAAAAAAAGATGCAGATCGTAGTATGAGTACCAATGCAATGGGTACCCAGTAAGCATCATAAGCCGATCGAGCGCAGTGAGATAATATATAATATAAATTACAGGAAAGTAAGATAACTACAGCGATCCATCTAAATCTAGTTATAAGACTGGAAACAGATCTAACTGAATCAACAAGAAGGAAAAATAATAACAGAATTGAGTCAGGCATCCAAAAATCCAAATATACTCAAGCCAATGCAAGGCGAAGGGAGATGATGTGATGCATGCATGTATAAAAGTAAACCCAAAATGTCGCATCGGGCGCTCGAAATTTAACAACGGACTTATCAATATATGAATAGAAAGTTAAAACCTAAAACGTTGCATCAGGCGCCCAAAATTTAACATTAGATTGATAAACATATGCAGGCACCCAAAATCGATCATCGGACTCATCAACAGAAAGTGAATGGAGAAAAGGTCTGGAAATGACCCTCGGAGCTGCGTAAAAATAGTATTTTTCTTTCCTTTTTGTCATGACCCAAACTTCCATGAGTGGCACCCACCCAAACCCCGAGTGAGCGAACCATCAATGAACCCAAACTTAACCGTTCTAGCAGCTCAAAACTAGTGTGCAAGAAAATAAACTCGAAATTCAATAACAATCTCAACTATTATAAATAACCTACAGAAAACCCCTCCCTAGAACCTGAAAGTCATCATACCAAAACACTACCAAATGTCTAGAATATGGGGATGCAACACCAAACAAACAAGAGTCTAATCCCAAAAAAGTGGGCTATAACTGAAATGAAAGAGACCAAGGTAGCTCGATCGAAGCAGCTCACCCTTGATATCTGAAAGCGCTGGGACTACAGGTGAGGTCGCATGTCAGCTGCCGGAAGATTGTCTGTACTCACAAAAAGACAAGCAAGTGCAAAATCTATACACAAAAACCGTGTACTGGTAGGATAATCGGTCAACTCCAATAAAAAAATATGAACAGTAAACCAGAACATAGTAAGGTACATGAACATGTAACAGTCAATAAATAGCCAGATATTGAATACCATTTTTAGCTTATTAACACATGAACTAGATAACAACCCTTGATCACACCCAAAACAATAATATATACCTTTTTAAAATATAACCCAGACCCACCAATGATCCCCCTAACATCACCTAAGTGTTAGACATGCAATCATGGTCTATACCAAAACCCACTCACAATAAATATAATAACCCAGCCTCTCAAGGACCACATGCATAATTCACAATTCAGAAACACAACTCGGTCCACTCATGGAACCATCGAAGGCAAACAACAATGCAATGAAATAAACCCATACCAGGCATGGTAACCGAGCCAACCATTATGAATTTCCCATACCAGGCATGGTACCCAAGCTAACTATTAGTATAACCGTACCAGGCATAGTACCCGAGCCAACCATTAGTAATTCCTGTACTAGGCGTGGTACCCAAGACAACCGAATGTCAAACAAGTCCAATCCATCACAATCAATGAACACACATACTTGTAAACACAACAAGCAAACAAAAGCAGTTCATTTCACAAGACTGACTATCGGACAACAAGACATTCATAAACATTCACTAAATATGCAACTCATACACTATTATGAAATAGTACGTGAACACCTAATGCATATTAGAAATCAACAACCATCACCTACCTCAAAATATTCCAAGCTCTATTAAATCGGAGATTTCCCATTTTCAGGATCCCTTGCTTATTCTTGGTCTAGAAACAAGTATGCAAGAACTATAATCAATTACTTACACAAAAGTACTTGGATTATACAAAATCCCAATCCCCAGGGCAACCTATGACCATTCCAACCATTCCCGGGCTTTCACACCATTAATTCACCTAAATTCATTATTTTTACGGATACCTTTGGAGAATTATGGCTAAGTGATCATCACCCATCATCAATAATCAACACCCAAGAACTCTAGCACTCTAGCACTCTAGAATCCCCTTTTCCCCTGGATTCTTCCATTTCTAGGTCATTCCAAACCTTTCCCGAAGTCCACCCCTAGCTATTCTAAAGCGTAGGAAAGATAGTATGGAGTTTAGGGAGTAGAATCCTTACCTTTGGGACGAAAAATAATGGGAAATGGAGGAAAATCGCCCAAAATCGCCTTGCCCTTCTCCCAAAATGTCTTGATGAAATTGACTATTTTGGGGAAGTTTCTGCATTAAATCTTATTACACTCTGCTATAGTGGTACCGCCGTAGCGGAGTCCACTACTATGGCAGAGGCTGACTGACATTGACTTCTACTATAATGGTAATTTCTCCACTATAGTGGAGGTCGCTATGGCGGTGTGTCAACTGCTAGGGCGGTTGATATGGGACAGAAATTCATAAATCCTCTTAAAAGGGTCCATTTTACAACACACTCATTTTCCTGATGTTTAAGAACAACCCCTTAACGTCAACCACGATACCAGAAGTTCTACTTACCTGAATTCGATTTTGACAAGTCCCCCAAACTCCTTTATGTCTTAGCTAAAGGAAAACTAGCTCAAACCAGGACACGTTACCCAATCCTTACTCGGATTGCCTTAGACCATACCTCGCTCCAAAACCGGTCGACACTAGCCTAACCCAAATTTTCAACTCCCAAACCTAGAAGTTTTCTAACTCAAAACTTGGCATGAAAGGTTTACCCGTAATGACGAACCCGATCGTTACAACAAATACAAATTTATCCATCGTTCATCCCCAAATGATCCAACCCAAAATTATGGAAATAAAGAAAGGGAAGTGTAGTACCTGAATCCTCAAATAAGTGAGGGTGTAATGACCCTTTCGTTCATTTCCACATATACGTTTTCCTTGAACCGTTAGAGCTTGTTGTAGTGGACCCAAGTCACTTAAGGCTCGTCAAGACCGGTATTTCGGTGTCGGGGCCATTTGTTTGGTCGCATTATGAGTTTCGAAGCCAAGCAAGTCGGCAAAAGTAATCGTAAGATCTTTAACAAATTTCCTGAACTTTGGGTAAAATGCCTCTGGGCTTTTCTCCCAATATATAAAGAGTTAGAAGTCCCCCGAAATACCAAATCGAAGGTCTACGAGTCTAGTTTCCTACACACAAAACCTCACGTCCAACTGATCTCGGATTAAAAAGTTATGACTATTTTACCGCGGACTGTCTGGCAGAAAACGGGTTGCGAACCGGGTCGCGATTCGGGTCGGGTTAAACTCAATTTAAGCCTCAACTTCACGTTTTAAAATGCCATTTCAGTTCCGAAACAGTGATAAAACATAAGGGAGGATCCCGAGAGAATTCTTGAGTATCAAAATCGTGCGTTGGTGAATTACGAGCCTAAGTATTAAGAATTTTATTAGCATCGTGCGTGTATTTGAAAATATTTTATTTAAAAGTTGAATTTGGTAAAAATTATATTATTATTGCCTTTTCAAAATATTTTAAAGGTTTATGAAAAATATTTTGTTACGATATAATGGTATATGTATTTATTTTATAAGGTTTTTATACATTGTATTATTTTAACGGAGATAGTAAATTTAGCTATGTTGAAAATTATTATTATAATCTAGTAGGTTTTATTGGAAATGATTTTCTATGAATTATGGTATATTTAAAATATTATATTTATTTTACCACGAATTTATGCAATACCCGAGTATATAAATAACGGGATAAGAATTTCTTTTTGTCCTTGCAACCTCCACTCCACGTGTAGGTGGAGGGAGTGGCCAGCAAATATTAGCTAAAGGTGGCAGCATGTGGAGATTACATTGAAATGTTGCTGCCTAACTTATATCTACTTTACATTATGTATATATTCTGCTATGTATTGTTCACTTAGTTAGGAGAAAGCTGTTCACTTAGTTAGGAGAAAGTAGAACTTATGTTACTGTTTCTTTTACTACAAACCTCCATTTTATTTTCCATCCAAACATTAGCATAGGCTGTAGTACCTATATGCAAGCAGATGGCTGGAGGGAGTTTGTGGAAGAAAGCATGTGTCGAAACTATAGTTGATTCTCAAATGAAAATCAATTTTCTACGTCAAGTTATTCAAGCCCGAGTTCGAGTTTGATTTCATTTCGGAACTTCTTTTCGGAGAGGTTCAAGCTTGTCATCGGATGATAGGTAGGTTACGGTTTATTTTCCCTAGACTCCGCTTATATAGAATAAAATTGTGTTAATGGGCATCCTTGGGTTGGTTATTAGGTTGGTACCACAGACCTCGACCGCTTTATTCATGTCCGCCTACTTTTGTTCCTCCGTTGCTTGTAGTATTTGCCGATATATTTTATTTACCCTTGTGGTCCTGTGAGGCCTTGCTGACTCTGGAACATAGAAGGTGGGATTTTGGGAATGTCCGCGAGTCCCAGGCATAGAATTATCCTTCTAGGCTGGTTATGCTTGCTGAGTAGCTGTGGGCCTGTACAGGGTCGATAGGTTGATTGTGAGCTGCTGGGCAACTATTGTGTGTGATCATACCATTTCCATGCATATAAAGAGGTTTTATCCATGTTTTACTATGGTTTTGGCTTTGGGCCTACTGGCACTATTTTCTAAACCTTGCATGGCCCGGGGGTCCCGTTTTGATGGAAATAATTTGGAAATGGTTTGATTTAAACTTGTGAATATTCTTGGGTAAAAGAAAGTAAAATTATAATTTAAATCACCAGTATTACGATTAACGCTAGACTCGGCAGGGCCGGAGTGCTAGTTGAGTTTCTTTGCCACTTGAGATGATTTTTAGCCTCGGTCGGACCGAGCACCTGAGATGGCTTTTTACTGTTTAGACCCGGTTATAATCGGGCACCCTTGGAGGGGTTTTTGAGATATTTTCCTACTACTTTAGTCCTGGACAGGGTCTGGGCATTGCATATTCGAGACTGGGTCTCCATCCTGATACCGGACTTGCTTCCGGACGACATGTTCTGATACTGAGTTTTAGTATGGGGTCTGGGACCTCCATGGACCTTGCCATCCGGGCCAGGGGCTACGGGCTGCGTGTGCCGAAGGAGGGGTATAAGGTGGAGTAGAGGTATATGAGCAGTGTCCTTCCATGGAACCTACCTGCTGGGCCGGATCGGCGCCGGAGGAGGTACATACAGAGATACCATGGCACTTGAGATCTTCATGCATCATATCATTCATGGTTCGAGGTTCCACCCTTGTTTGTTGTTTGCTGATTGTACGCTCCGGTAGTATGGGATGCCGGAGGGTTTGTTTTCACTTGTTTGTGTTCCTCGGTTGTATGGGCGGCCGAGGGACTGTAGGTAGACTCTTTCTATGTACTTACAGAATTGTTCCCTGTTATGGTTAAGTATGAAATTGGTTACTGCTAGACTGTTAGTTTCTGGATCTGAGATTGATATGATGCCTATCATTACTCTTTCTCTCTTCTTCTTACACTTGAGCTTACCGGTATACCGTCCATTTCGTAAACTTATTTTGTATACACTGTTATTGCATGGACCCCAGGTGCGTTGTTTCTTACTTTCACCTGTGCCTATGGTGTGTATATTCTGCTTACTGGCCTCACATGTGGTTCTGTTGATTTCCCTCTGGGCTAGTTCCTGTGTACCTTTCGTTGATTTCTGTGACTGCTTGCTTCTATTCTTTCTATTACTACACTTTTATCTTATATGTGCCCAGTCGGCCTATGATACCTACTGGGTACCTTATGCTTCGCATTTGGTGCTCACCCCTACCCCCTGCTTCTTTGGGTGCAGATCCTAGCGTGGGCCATCGCCGTTAGATCGTTGTGATTTGTGCTTGGAGATATGTTGGGGACTACATCAGACTGAGGGTGAGCTCTTGGCGATCGGAGCTTAGCTTTAGTTTATCTTTTGCTTCATGTACTCTATTACCATTCGAAGACATCTGTATATATTGTTTGGTCGTTTGCACTCCATGTATGTAGTTTTGGCTCTATACTATGATACCAGGTCTTGGGGTTTGGTTTAGTTTCCGCATATGTATGTATTTATATCCCTGTTATCTATTTTCTTTGTCTTGTTCCCTTATTTGTTAGATAGTAGCCCATTACTAACTATTCTGGGCTATGGGGATTGGTTCACCTACCGGGGTTGTAGGTGCCATCATGACCGAGAAATCGGGCCGTGACAACTTGGTATCAGAGCTTTAGGTTCACCGGTGTCATTGGTATAGGAGCCAATGTCTAGTAGAGTCCTGCGGATCGGGGCGGAGACGTCCGTACTCAATCTTTGGGAGGCTACAGTGACATTTTAGGAATTTGACTCTTTCATTGCTTCTGTGTCGTGTGTAGTACCCTTGAAGTTTCTGGAAATCTCATTTGTTCTACTTCATTCTTCCGCAGATGGTTTGTACGAGATCATTGACATCACGCGGAGATGAGCCTCCAGCGCCAGCTCCAGCGCCAGTTCCAGCACCAGCTCCAGCGCCAGCTCCAGCACCAGCTCCAGTGCCCACTTCTGTGCCAGCTCCAACCGCAGCTCAGTCTCCAGATATTCGGGGATTACTATTACAGCTGTTGGGTGTGATTGGAGAGCGTCCTTCTGAGGTAGCGCATACATCCGCTCAGGGGGCAGCCCTGGGTGCACAGAGCTCAGGAGCGCAGCCTGCTACTATGGCTCCCCGTGCGGAGGTCATACCGGTTCCATCGGTTGCACAGCCTCTTGCTCCTCGCCCAGCTATGACAGAGTCAGAGCAGAAGGCGTTGGGTAGGTTTTTGAGGTTAGCACCTCCGAGGTTTGCTGGTACTTCTAGACAGGATCCACATGACTTTATTACTACCTGTGAGGAGATGTTGCATCATTTGGGTTTGTTGGAGACTCACGGGGTTGGTTATACTACCTATCAATTGGAGGGCCCAGTGAAGTTATGGTGGAGGGCCCAGGTTGCTTGTAGACCACCATCGTCACCTCCTTCGACCTGGTCTGAGTTTTATGAGGCCTTTATGGCCAAGTTCCTACCTCAGAGTGATCGTGAGCGTCGCAGGGAGCAGTTTACTCACCTTACGCAGGGGTCTACGACTATCTCAGAGTATGAGACCCATTTCCATCAGCTAGCACCGTTCGGAGCTATGATCATTCCTACTGAGGCTGATAGGATTCGCAGATTTCTATGGGGTTTGAGGCCAGAGATCAGGCAGTCAACTGAGATATTGATTGCCAGTGGTCGGTCATTCCAGGCTATTGTAGACTATGCCCGCACTGTGGAGGACTTACAGCGACATGATCAGGGGTCCAGAGATAAGAGGCCTCGACATCAGGGTATCTATAGTGGTTCCAGATATGGTGGTAGAGGTCCTGGCCAGTGGAGCCGGAGTTATCAGCCACAACAGTACCAGGGTCAGTCCAGCCGACCGGTCCAGGCTTCCCTTCAGACTTTCGGTAGTACCCAGTTCGAGCAGGGTCAGGGCAACCATCAGGGCTATAGCGGCCAGTCTTTGAGGGGTACAGTTTTGGGGGCATCAGGTCGTGGTGGTCATACAGGATCTGCTGGTTCATCTCGACTGAGTAGGCCGTCAGGGGCTTGCTTTACTTGTGGTGCGATTGGTCATTTTGCTAGAGATTGCCCTCAGCAGGGTACAATTCAGTTGGCCGAGCCTTTACGGGTAGTTCAGCCCCCGGCTAGAGGGGGTGGTCGTCAGAGTAGAGGTGGTGCGCCACGCAGCAGAGCAGGTGGTAGGGATGGCGGTCGGGCAGGTGGAGGTCGTCGTCAGTTTTACGCGGTCCCTAGGAAACGAGAGGCAGAGGCCTCAGATGCTGTGATTACAGGTACGATTTCTGTGTGCCATCAGTCTGCTATGGCTTTATTTGATCCTGGATCCACTTGTTCATATGTATCTGCCTACTTTGTGCCTTGTTTGGGGTTGGATAGTGAGCCATTATCTGTTCCTGTTTCTGTTTCGACCCCAGTAGGAGATTCTTTTTAGTAGTGGATCGGATTGTGAGATCCTGTATGTTATTGTTGGTGATTCAGAGACTTGGGGTGATTTGATGATTCTTGATATGCTAGATTTTTATGTATACTGGGCATGGACTGGTTATCCCCTCACCGTGTGGTTTTGGATTGTTATGCCAAGACCATTACCATAGATGTGCCCGGTGTATCCCCGGTTGTGTGGCAGGGTTCTGTTAGCCATGCACCATCTGGGATCATCTCTTGTCTTCGAGCTAGGAAGTTGATTTCCCGTGGGTGTTTAGCTTATCTAGCATATGTACGAGATGTTAGTGCTGACCCTACTTCTCCTGAGTCTGTTCCTATGGTTAGAGACTTCCTCGATGTGTTTCCTACCGACCTGCCAGGCCTTCCACCTGAGAGAGATATTGATTTCGCTATTGAGCTAGAGCCGGGCACTAGGCCCATTTTTATTTCTCCTTACCGTATGGCTCCTGCTGAGTTTAGGGAGCTTAAGGAGCAGCTCCAGGATCTGTTAGCTAAGGGGTTTATTAGACCTAGTGTGTCACCGTGGGGTGCTCCTGTTCTCTTCGTGAAAAAGAAGGGTGGGTCTATGCGCATGTGTATTGATTATTGGCAGCTGAATAGGGTGACAGTGAAGAATAGGTATCCGATGCCGAGGATTGATGATTTGTTTGACCAGCTTCAGGGTTCAGTCGTGTTTTCAAAGATTGATTTGAGTTCTGGCTACCATCAATTGAGGATTAGGGCGGAGGACATCCCTAAGACAGCATTCTGGACACGTTATGGCCATTATGAGTTCCTGATGATGTCTTTTGGGTTGACTAATGCCCCCGCAGCCTTTATGAATTTGATGCACAGGGTTCTTGGCCCGTATTTGGACTCATTTGTGATAGTTTTTATAGATGACATTTTCTTCGGTATACTCGCCATAGTAGCAGATGAGCATGAGCAGCCGTGGGGGTTATACTGCCAGACTTTGAGAGATCATCAGGCTTTCATGCCAAAGTTCTCAAAAAGTGTGAGTTTTTGGCTTGAGTCAAGTTTGCATTCCTAGGCACCGTGGTGTCTAAGGATGGGAATTAGGTTGATCCGGGAAAGATTTCAGCGGTTTGTGAAGTGGGCCTAGACCTACTAAGTGTTACTTAGAGGTTCGCAGCTTTTGATTGGGTTAGCAGGTTACTACACGAACGGTCGTTGAGGGATTTTCTTCCATAGCAGAACCCTTGACTATGCTGACTAGGAAGGATGTCCCATTTCAGTGGTCGGATCAGTGTGAGGATAGCTTCCAGAGGCTTAAGGCCTTATTGACTTCAGCTCCAGTTTTGACTTTGCCGGTTGAGGGTCAGAGCTTCTCCTTGTATTGTGATGCTTCTGGGGTTGGTCTTGGTTGTGTGTTGATGCAGCAGGGTCGAGTAATAGCATATGTGTCGAGACAGCTGAAGGTTCACGAGCGCAACTACCCCATCATGACTTAGAGTTGGCGGCGGTAGTTTTCGCTCTCAAGATCTGGAGGCATTACCTATATGGAGTTCATTGTGAGATCTTCACCGATCACCGTAGTCTTCAGTATATCACGAGTCAGCGAGAGTTGAACTCGAGACAGAGGAGATGGGTCGAGTTACTGAAGGACTATGACTTCACTATTCTGTATCATCCGGGCAAGGCAAACGTGGTAGCGGATGCCTTGAGTCGGAAGGGAGTGAGTATGGGTAGCCTAGCTTTTCTTTCAGTTTCAGAGCGACCGTTCGCCTTGGACTTCCAGTCCTTGGCTAACTTTTTGGTTAGGCTTGACTTGTCGGATCCTAGCAGAGTTCTCGCCAGTGTTGAGGTTCGTTCTACTTTGATTGATCAGATTCAGAGCAGTCAGTTTAAGGATCAGCAGTTGTGTGACCTTCGTGATCGGGTTTTTCAGGGTGAGACCAGTCGGGTTACTCTAGATTCAGATGGGGTTCTGAGGTTTGATAGTCGCCTTTGTGTTCCGAGGATTAGTGATTTGATTCAGTTGATACTTCATGAGGCACATTGTACTAGATACTCCATTCACCCTGGCACAGCAAAGATGTATAGAGACTTGAGACAGCTTTACTGGTGGAGTGGTATGAAGCGGGATATAGCGGATTTTGTATCTTGGTGCTTGAACTGTCAGCAGGTTAAGTTCGAGCACATGAGACCTGGTGGTTTGATGCAGCGACTTCCCATTCCTGAGTGGAAGTGGGAAGGGATTACTATGGACTTTGTTGTTGGTTTGCCTCATACTTCTCATGGGTTTGATTCCATATGGGTGATTGTTGATAGGCTGACTAAGTCGGCACATTTCTTGCCGGTTCAGACTTCTTATGGCGCAGAGAGGTTAGCTCAGATCTACCTTCGTGAGATCGTTCGGTTGCATGGGGTCCCAGCTTCTATTATTTCAGATCGCGGCACTCAGTTCACATCTCAGTTCTGGAGGGCTATTCAACGAGATTTGGGTACAGAGGTTCATCTTAGTACCGCTTTCCACCCTCAGACAGATGGCCAGTCCGAGAGGACCATTCAGACTTTGGAGGACATGCTTCGAGCCTGTGTTCTTGACTTTGGAGGTTCTTGGGATCAGTTTGTTCCCTTGGCAGAGTTTTCTTATAATAACAGCTTCCATTCGAGTATTGGCATGACACCTTTTGAGGCGTTGTATGGCAGGCATTGCAGATCACCGGTAGGTTGGTTTGACGGTTTTAGTGCTGGGCCACAAAGCACAGATTTGCTTCGAGATTCCTTAGACCGAGTCCGAGTGATTCAGGACAGACTTCGGGCATCTCAGAGCAGGCAGAAGAGTTATGCTGATCGTAGGCTTCGTGCCTTGGAGTTTAGTGTCGGTAACTTGGTGTTTCTCCGTGTATCGCCCATGAAGGGCGTGATGAGATTTGGTAGGCGGGGCAAGCTCAGCCCCAGGTACATTGGGCCGTTTGAGATTCTGCAAAGGGTTGGTAGCGTTGCCTATCAGTTAGCCTTACCTCCGATGTTTTCAGCTATACATCCTGTATTTCATGTTTCAATGTTGCGTCGGTATGTCCCAGATGAGTCTCACGTGTTGCAGTGGGATTCAGTTCAGTTGGGTGAGGATTTAGCCTTTGTTGAGGAGCCAGCAGCTATTTTGGCCAGAGATGTCAGAAGATTGAGGTCTCGAGAGATCCCGGTTGTTAAGGTTCAGTGGAGGCACCGTCCAGTCGAGGATGCTACCTGGGAGACCGAGAGAGATATGCGAGATCAGTATTCGCAGCTATTTTAGCCTTCAGGTAACCCCTTGACCTTGACTTTCGAGGACAAAAGCCCTTTTTAGTAGTGGATGATGTAATGACCCTTCCGGTCATTTCCACGTATAAGTTTTGAAGTCAAGCAAATCGACAAAAGATATCGTAAGATCTTTAACAAATTTTCTGAACTTTGGGTCAAATATCTCAGGGCTTTTCTCTCAATATATAAAGAGTTAGAAGTCCCCCGAAATACCAAATCGAAGGTCTACGAGTCTAGTTTCCAACGCACAAAACCTCACGTCCAAATGATCTCGGAGTAAAAAGTTATGAATGTTTTACCGCGGACTGTCTGGCAGAAAATGGGTTGCGAACCGGGTCGCGAACCGGATCGGGTTAAACTCGATTTAAGCCTCGACTTCACGTTTTAAGACGCCATTTCAGTTTCGAAACAGTTATAAAAAATAAGGGAGGATCCCGAGAGAATTCTCGAGTATCGAAATCGTGCGTATTTGAAAGTATTTTATTTAAAAGTCGAAAGTGGTAGGAAGTTATATTATATTATTATTACCTTTGAAAAATATTTTAACGGAGATAGTAAATTTAGTTATGTTTAAATTTATTATTATAATATAGTAGGTTCTATTCGAAATAATTTTCTATCAATTAAGATATATTTGAAAAGTTATATTTATTTTACCACGAACTTACGCAATACCCGAGTTTATACTTAGCGGGGTGAGATTGGTTGCCACCTCCCCCTCCACGTGGAAGTGGAGGAGAGAGTGCAGCAACCTCTCAATAATGAGGGCTGCCACATGTCAAGTGGACACCTTAATTAAGGTGTAGTAAGCATTTGATTAATACTTAGCAGAATATATTTGTAATTGCTATCCATTTGCTGATCATTTTTGGCAACCAACTTCTCTACAAGTTCCTTACTAACATTTGCTCATTCTTAAATATTCATTCACGTGAGAGGTTTTGTTGTGAGAAAAATATATTTGATAAAGTAAATCAATTATCTACGTCAAGTTATTCAAGCCCAAATCCGATTCCGATTCCGATTTAATTTTGGATTTTCTTGGAGTGGTTCGAGCTTGGACATCGTTGTTCTAGCAGCTTGTCGTCGGACGACAGGTAGGTTACGGTTTATTTTCCCTAGACTCCGCATATATAGAATAAAATTGTATTAATGGGCATCCTTGGGTTGGATTATTAGGTTGGCACCACAGACCTCGACCGCGTGATTCATGTCCGCCTACTTTTGTTCCTCCGTTGCTTATAGTATTTGTCGTTATATTTTATTTACCCTTGTGGTCCTGTGAGGCCTTGTTGACTCTGGAACATAGAAGGTGGGATTTTGGGAATGTTCGCGAGTCCCGGGCATAGAATTATCCTTCTAGGCTGGTTATGCTTGCTGAGTAGCTGTGGGCCTGTGCAGGGTCAATAGGTTGATTGTGAGCTGCGGGGCAGCTATTGTGTGTGATCATACCATTTCCATGCATATAAAGAGGTTTTATCCATGTTTTACCGTGGTTTTGGCTTCGGGCCTACTGGCACTGTTTTCTAAACCTTGCATGGCCCGGGGGGCCCGTTTTTTATGGAAATGATTTGGAAATGGTTGATTGACTTGTGAGTATTCTTGGGTAAAAGAGAGTAAAATTATGTTTTAAAACACCAGTTTTACTACTACGCTAGACTCGGCAGGGCCGGAGTGCTAGTTGAGTTTTCTTGCTGCTTGAGATGATTTTTAGTCTTGGTCGGACCGAGCACCTGAGATGAATTTTTACTGTTTAGACCCGGTTACGCCCGGGCACCCTTGGAGGGGTTTTTGAGACATTTTCCTACTACTTTAGTCCTGGACAGGGTCTGGGCATTGCATATTCGAGACTGGGTCTCCATCCTGATACCGAACTTGCTTCCGGACGACATGTTCTGATACTGAGTTTTAGTATGGGGTCTGGGACCTCCATGGACCTTGCCATCCGGGCCAGGGGCTACGGGCTGCATGTGCCGGAGGAGGGGTATACGGTGGAGTAGAGGTATACGGGCAGAGTCCTTCCATGGAACCTACCTGCTGGGCCGGATCGGCGCCGGAGGAGGTACATACAGAGATACTATGGCACTTGAGATCTTCATGCATCATATCATTCATGGTTCGAGGTTCCACCCTTGTTTGCTGTTTGCTGATTGTACGCTCCGGTAGTATGGGATGCCGGAGGGTTTGTTTTCACTTGTTTGTGTTCCTCGGTTGTATGGGCGGCCGGGGACTGTAGGTAGACTTTTGCTTTTTACTTACAGAATTGTTCTCTATTATGGATAAGTATGAGATTGGTATGATTAGTTGAGTTTGATTCATGTCTCTGAGCATGCTTATTATTACTCTTTCTCTCTTCTTCGTACACTTGAGGTTACCGGTATACCGTCCATTTCGTAAACTTATTTTGTATACACTGTTATTGCAAGGACCCCAGGTGCGTTATTTCTTACTTTCACCTGTGCCTTTGGTGTGTATATTCTGCTTGCTAGCCTCACATGTGGTTCTGTTGATTTCCCTCTGGGCTAGTTCCTGTGTACCTTTCGTTGATTTCTGTGACTACTTGCTTCTATTCTGTCTATTACTGCGCTTTTATCTTATATGTGCCCAGTCGGCCTATGATACCTACTGGGTACCCTATGCTTCGCATTTGGTGCTCACCCCTACCCCCTGCATCTTTGGGTGCAGATCCTAGCGTGGGCCATCACCGTTAGGTCGCTGTGATTCGTGCTTGGAGATCTGTTGAGGACTACTTCAGGCTGAGGGTGAGCTCTTGGCGATCGGAGCTTAGCTTTAGTTTATCTTTTGCTTCATGTACTCTATTACCATTCAGAGACATCTGTATATATAGTTTTGGTTTATTTGCACTCCATGTATGTAGTTTGGCTCTGTACTATGATACCAGGTCTTGGGGTTTGGTTTAGTTTCCGCATATGTATATATTTATATCCATGTTATCTATTTTATTCGTCTTGTTCCCTTATTTGCTAGATAGTAGCCCATTACTAACTGTTCTGGGCTACGGGGATTGGTTCACCTACCGGGGGTTGTAGGTGCCATCATGACCGAGAAATCGGGTCGTGACATAAGAACAACTGACTAACTCAAAAAGCATGAAAATATGTCCTCGAATGATGAGGACTCACCACTGGCTATCGCTATGTTAGTACTGGTACGGACTACTCGCGGGACTGAATCTGAGAACCTGAACCTGCATCATGATAGGATGCAGCACATAGAGTATGCGTCAGTACTTTGAATGTACTGAGTATGAGGGATATGCAAAGCTGACTGAATATGTAAATATGCTAAATTACTGAAAAGCTGTAAACTAAACTAAATTGTAGTACATAGGCCCAAATGTATAATCATGCATAAAAGAGCTGAAATGCAATAGTAATCTAAAATATACTAGAAGCTAAAAATAAACATAATTGAGGGCCTAATGCACTTTACTGAAACTAACACTGTGGGAGAGTCTATTAACCGATATAAACCACGTGAACTAAATATGGAGTCGGATGTATACGCCTCATCGAGAGGACTCAATATACCTTGCCAGGGTATAAAGGCATGGTTGATGTGATCACTATTTCTGAGGCCCAACAGAGGGTCTAAATGACCTACGGTGGAACATAGTTTTGGGACTTTAAGGGTACGCTTAACCCTGGTCCAACTCGGTGCTAAACACAACTCCTAAAACTGAATACTAATAACTCATTTTAAAACTGGAAGCCTGAGTTTCTGAGTCAGGACTAGACTAGTCAAAAATCTCTATTTTTCTGAAATATTGTAGTAGACCAAAAATTGGCTAAATTCTGCTTTTAAAACTCATACTGATAATCTAGGTTAAATTTTGAAGAAAATATAATACTTTAGGAAAATCCGACAATTTAGAGCAAATTTCTTGATTTCTCAAGTCATGGTAAAAACTCATGCAAATCATTAAAACATATTACAATTCATATAAAGTGGGATATAAATCATGTGAGAATCATAAGAACTAAATTCTAGAAGGATTTGCATAATTGGGTAGGAAACCTAGTTCTTAAACCATGACTATTTGAAGAAAGACTAGAATTTTGAGCATAAGGGTGAACTAAACCCTTACTAAATACCCACATACCTGGTAGAAGATGATTCTTGAATTAGTGAAGGAGTCCTGAAGCTTTGGAGAAGGAAGCCCTAGGTTGAACTTGGAGAAGAACTCCTTTTTTTCTTGAAATTGACTTGAGAGGAAACTAACTTGTTCAAAGGAATTTGCTAAAAAAATGGAGTGAAAATACCCCAGGAGTCCTATTTATAGGCAAAACAAAATTGAATCTGGATTGGTCTAGGAAAGTAAAACGCGTCAGAAAATAGACGCCAAAACGGTCCGTTTTGGCCACAAACGGACCATTTTCTTGAGTGTTTTAACTCCTTGAAATTTTGGAGTTTATGGTCCTGGAAACAGTTGGGAAAATGGTCCGTTTTCCTAAAAAATGGACCATTTTCACTTCCGTTTTAACTCCCAAAATTCGATGGACTTCTGGTCAGACAGACGTCTTTTTGGTAAACTAATCATAATTTTTTACTTCTGACTTGGATTAATACACGATCAGTGGAATTGGAAAAAAGACTCGAAGACCTTTAATTTGGTAGGTTATAGGCCACCTAACTCTTTATATTCTAGGAGCAATGATCGTTTGAAGTTGACCCTAATTTAGTCTTGTATGAAAACTTCCTTGGTTGGGGTGCTTTCAACTTAACTTGTTGATAGAAGTTTTTTATGAACATGATTCGCATCAAAAGCACTCACCACACTAAGAAAATGACTATTACACTTAATTCAAATGGTTTGGATCTTAGCTTATAATCTTTGGGGGTGTTACAAGATGTTTCTAAAAAAATGGGGTACCCTTCCTGATACATTTGTCGGAGCAGGGCATTCTAACATGGTTCAATCATAGTTAAACCCTTCTAATGTTTTTGGCCCTAGTACACATTGCACATATAGTAGAGAAAGAGATCTTGAAGAATTTACTAAAATGATTATTGTTAGTGGCTTGTCTTTTAGTTTTGGTGAAAATCCCGATTTTATTCATTATATTCAAATAGTGTACAATTCATTTTTTAAATTTTTTTCAAGAAACACAATTAAAAAAGCTATTTTTGATTGTCACGCCTCAAAACTACCCCTAGGCGTAACACGAGACCCAAGACCACAAGAGCCCCAAGTTAACCCTTGGTTATAGCATAACTTAAAAAAACATAGATAAACTTAGCGGAAGCAATAACTGAAGAGATAAGCAAACTGAACCCATAAATAGATCAAGTCTAAACGTCATAAAATCTGAAGCCTCGAATACAGAATCTCTACTATGTCTGAAAAGCCTCTAAGATGAATAAGGAGTTGCAAGGACAAGACCCCAGCTAACTCAAAAATCTGAAAGAAAGACAGGCAAAATAACTAGACTGATACTAGTCCTCGAAGGATGAGAACTCACCAACAAGATCTGGATATCTAGCGTCGTCTAGCCACGAGCCTGATAAAGAGAGCCTAAATCTGTATCATAATAGGATGCAGCGCAAAATATGCATCAGTATTATAGGATGTACTGAATATATGTGAGATATGCATGACTATGGTAGAAACGCACTTAAAACACAATAAAAGTTGGTTTCATGCATCATAAGAGAAATCATAAGTAAACATCATAGTTTGAACATAAAATGAGAAATAGGAGAGCATAAGACTTAAAGCATTCATACGGGAGTTTCTCTTAACAGACATAAACCATGGTGAGCTACATGAAATCCAGTGCCATACACCCACACCAAAAAAGGTTGTCCTAAACAGCCAATGTTAGAACCATATCTACCAGGATCCTGTCATAATCCACAGAGGGCAACCTACGGTGGAAACGTAATTTTGAACTTGGGTTATCTAGAACCCACGTTACTCGGTGCTTAATACTACTCCCAAAATATACATATAGCTCATAATATACTTGTGACATATTTAATGCCAAATTTGTTTGACAAGCATAAGACATATCTAATGTCATGCAATTCTCATATCTTAATTCTTAAAACTTAAATAGCTATAATTCCAAAACATACCTTTCTTTCTAAATTCATAACTTGAAGAATTAGGCATGCAATTTCATAATACTTGAGGTCATGTTATCTAAACATGCAAATTTTCACTTAAAAATATGTAAATTGATGGAATCATGCTAGAAATCATCTTTAATGCATCGGCTTTTAAAATTAATTAAGGAACCTCAATTAAATCATAGATAAGTAATGAAAAACCATGAATTGATGCTTAAAAAGAAGACTCATAACTTTTCCCCAATTTGGGTAAGAACCCTAATTTCACAATTTGATAACTCAAACTAAAGACATGGGGTTTTGGACATAAGGGTACAAGGAATTTCTTATTAAATGCCCACATACCTTATTTGAAGTTTGCTTGATCCAAGATGAAAAGAAATGGAAACTTGAACTTGGAGCTTGAGACTTGGAGTTGATGAAGTTCTTTTTCTCTTTTAGTAGATAAATGAGGAATAATGAAAGAATTAGGCTAATAGGGGTAGAAACCCTACTAAAAGTAGCCAAAACGACCTCACTTAAGAGTTAAAAGAGTGGGTAGTTACACAAATACCCCTGGAATTTAATTTAGGAAAAATTATTTAAAACCTCAACTTTAGGTTCAACGGGCCCTTTTCACAGACCGCAAACCAATCCACGATTCATGGATTATGCTCGTGGTTTCTGAGCCAAGAAAGAAGCTGCAGAACACTTTCTACGACTCAATAGCACGACTCGTGGAACCAACTACGAGTCATAGTAACCTCTCGTGGTTCCTGGAGATTTGACTGCCCTAAAGTCTGGTTCCACGGGTGGGTTCCACGACCCGTGAAATTAATCATGACCCATGAACTCCACTCGTGGTTCTTAAACCATAGGTGGGAGCTGCAGAAGGGTTTCCATGAGTCCATTCCATGGCTCGTGGTTCAATTCACGGCTCGTAGTTTTGGCTCGTGATCTATGGAAAAGTCAAATTTTTAGGGATTCTAAGTTGAAAAGCTGATTCGAATTTTGGGGTGTTACATTGATTATCAAGGTCAACATTTTCATTATCTTTGTTGTTTATTTTCCTATAATACTTGTAAGATGGTTATCACTTCTGATATGGGTTTTAGTGTTAATGATAATGATTATTTCATTATTACTAGCCATTGGATTGATTAAAACTGAAACTTGCAAAAAAGAATTTTGGGTTATAAAGTTTGTGAATATAATAAAATCGGTAGTTACAGAGCTCAAACTATTGAAGAAGTTATAAATTTTTATGGACTTTGTAATAAAGTAATTAATGTAACCCTAGATAATGCTTCTAATAATACAGTGTTATTGATATACTAAAACTGGTACTTTGCCCTATTTATGATGATGGTAGTTTTTATATTAAGTGTGTTGGACACATATATAATTTTATTGTTAAAAATGGTGTAGCAGTGTATAATGGTTGTATGAAACTTGAAATTGCTTGTCATTTTATATTTAAATGTCAAAAAAAGAGTAGACGTAAGGAACTTGAAGGCCGTTGTATGGAATTTAATCTTTCGATTAGAAAAATTCCAAAATCAGTGGCTACTAGATGGAATTCTTTATATGAAATGCTTAAAGTTGCTTATGATTATAGAATGCCTATACAAATGGTTTGGAATGCTCATAATGTCAATATGAATTATAGAATTACTGAAAATGATTGAAAAGACGTAAAGGATCTTGTAGATTTTTTAAAAGTTTTTTATTTAGCTACAAAACAAATATCTGGACTTTATTATTCAACTATTTCTTCAGTTTTACCAAATATATGTGTTATTTCTACTAAATTTGCTAAATTCAAAAATATTGAAAAGCTTAAAGATTCAATTAAGGCAATGATTTCAAAATTTAATTTTTTTTTTTTATTCCTCAAATTTATTTAACTGCTTGTTTACTCAACCCAACTTACAAAGAAATAGGTGTATCACGATTGGTTGAAAAAATATATATTCAAATTTACATATTGAAGATGACGAAGAACCTAGTTGACAACAGTTAAAAATAGCATAAAAACTTAAGCTAGATATGACTTGTATAATTCTGGTAGAATAAATGAAGTAGTACGTAATAAAGAATCTGACACTTCTAGGCGTAGATTTGAAGATAATATTGATGATATGCTAGAAGATTATCTTTGTCTTACTTCTAATAAAAAAATAATTTTGATGAATATCTTAATCAGGAAATGAAAAATATTAGGGAGGCACAAGGCCAACATCAACTTTTAGAATGGTGGAGGACTCCCGGCAAGGCATTTAAAAAACTTTGTCCGGTGGTTCGAGATGTGCTAGATATTCAAGCATCTCCAGTAGCTTCAGAGGCGCTTTTAGTGCAGCAAGATTTCAAATAAGAGAGCATAGGTATTCATTAGCATCAGAGAGCTTAGAGATATCAGTATTGTTTAGAGAATATTGGATCAATGACGAGCGAAAGAATTATGGGCGTCCAAATTTACCTGCCCAATTTGAATATGACAAGACTATTTTAGAAAATCTAAGACATGTTAGAAAATCTAAGACAAGACTATTTTGGACATTACAAATATAAGTATGATAATTCGAGGCCTAATTCAAACAAAACACTTCCTAGAAGGTGGCTTATGAGAGGCTAAAAGTACTCTTTTATTTTATCATTCGCCTCTCATTTGTCCTCTTTTTGGTGTCGTCTTGAGTGTAAATATTATGAATTACACTTATGTGTTGTGTTTTATTTATGTAGGAGTATCTTGAGGTATTTGGAGCTCAAAAAGAGGAAAAAGAGCACCACGGAATCAAAAGGAACCAAGGAAGAAGCGACGCCACAAAGCGACGCAAAACGAGCAAAAAAGGGCTGAACTAGTGGTGCGGATTAGGACCACTTTCTGAACTTTTCCAGCAACTTGTGCTTCGCGCCACACACCCAAAAGCAAGGTGTCGCACAGGTTTGAGCAACATTCTGAAGTTTGCGGTATTCCTTGCGCCACTGCTCCGCTTTTAGGCAGTGGCGCGAGCGGGGTTGAATCCTAACCCGATTGGGATAGGTTTTCATAGTCCTAAGGGTTCCTACACTCTATAAATACTCCCCTCCCACGTTTTATATTGACAACAACTGATTTGGGGAAGGCAAAACCTACGGCAAAGCTCAAGAACAAGGTCTAGTTTTATTTCTTTATTTTATTTTTGATTCTTTTCTTGTAAACTCATGAAATATCTTCTTCCAAAGAGATTCATGAGTAGCTAAACCTTTAGTATCTATGGTTGCGGGTAAATACATGATGGTTGATGTTTAATTATCATATTATTTAGTTCGAATTTCCATTATTAAGTTATTTATCTTCCTTTGCTCTTAATTGTTTGTTAACTTGATCACCTAGCAAACACTATCTATGGTGCATAAACTGGACTAGGAATAGGGTGTTTATGTACGCAATAAGGGAAGGTAGGGCTTGGTTGTGAACTCTATAGGGAAAGGGGAACGATTCGCTAACGTGGATAGGAATATACCCGTTAGCCTTGCCCAGTTGATACGGAAGAGAAATCATATGCCCTTCACTATCGACCGACGACCATAGGAATATAGGCGTTAGGAATAGTCGAGGAGACCTAGAGTTGTTGGCAAAATGCACAACATGGTTAAAATCAACTCGCAACTAGTAACTCAGGAAATCAACTAAATGTATGGTTTGAAAGCACAACTGGATTGTCGAAATACCATGACCCTGGATCTTTTCTCAAATCTGAATTACAACCCGTTAAATCAAAGCTTGGCACCATTTGTTATTTATTTGCTTTCAAAATACACAAATCACTCTTCACTATTGGTTACCTACTGAATAGCTCATATAAGAATTCAACCTAGTTAATCTATTCGTCAAATCCCTTGGGTACGCTATATGGACTCACATCCTATGTTACTTGTACGACCGCGTACACTTGCGTGTGCGAAAGGACCCAATTGATCTGAATAATGTTGAAAATAGGGCTGCAGTCCAGCCTGCTGCTCCACCACATGTCCCAATACTTAACTTTGCAAGGCCGAATCAGGAAAATGCCTCCAAAGCAATGTCAAGCCAACCATCACAGAGAACTTCGAGCTAAGAGAAGGCATGGTGCGACTAGTGCAGAACACTTGTCAATTTGAGGGTAAACCGCATGAAGACCCACACAAGCACCTACAAGAGTTCGTTGACTTCAGTGATAACCTTCACTACCAGAATGTGAGTGATGAATATGTGAAGTTAACATTGTTCCCTTTCTCATTGATTGGAGAGGCAAAGCAGCGGTTGCAGAGTGAACCTGTAAGTTTTATCACATCATGGGACATATTATCTAAAAGGTTCCTCAACAGGTTCTTCACATCTCGAAGAACAAAAGAGCTCAGAGGCAGAATTTCAAGATTTGTTCAAAAAAATGTTGAATCCCTTCCCCAAGCTTGGGATAAATACAAAGGATATTTGAGAGATTTTCCACACCATCATCAGCCCAAGGAAATCATTGGGCACAATTTTATTAAAGGGTTGAGGCCAGACTCAAAATCACTTCTTGATGCTACAGCTCAAGGGCAAATCTTGTCCAAGAGCTATGATGAAATAGAAGTGTTGCTTAACCTTATGTCTGCAGGGCACATAGATTATACAGAACCAAGCGGAATATTCACCGCAACTCAAAAGACATTGGGAAAACTTGAACAAGATGATGTAGCTGCCATACGGTCCGACATTAGTCAGCTAGTCAGCTAGTCAGCACGGTAAATAAATTGGTCACCAACCTAAATGTAAGCCAGGTTCAGCAAGTACAATAGGTTCATGCAGCGGTATTGTTTTGTGAAAAGTGTGCTGAGAATCATGCTTATTCGGGATGTCCATTAAATCCTGAGTCTATTTTCTATGTGGGGTAGCAAAATTATAGAAATCACCCTAACTTCTCTTGGGGTGGAGTTCAGCAAGGCCAGAGACAAGAATATGTACAACAGGGTCAACAAGTGAGTAGTTCTTTCGAGGAAACTCTAAAGCAGTTTATGACCCAACAACAACAAGTTCAGCAGGCACAAGCACAAGTTAATGTTGAAACCAAGAAGGCTATCAATGAATTGTAGATTCAAATGGGGAAGCTTGCCACCACACTTCATGATAGGCCTCAAGGTACCTTGCCTAGCGATACAGAGATGCCCAAGCAGGTTATGGCCATCACTTTGAGAAATAGGTGAGAGTTGCAAGAAGAAGATCCTCCAAGAAGAAAATGTCACTGGGGAAAAGGGCTTGAAAACTACAAGAATCCACCTCCATTTCCACGAGCATTGATTCCTGCACCAAATCCTGAGCCAGAGTTACAGAGTGTGCCATAAAAGGTAGTTGAAGAAGAGACTATTGAGCAGCCTGAGATGGTAAGAAAGAGACCTCCACCACCGTTTCCTCAAAGGTTCCAGAAAAGCAAGAAAGATGCTAACTATAAGAAGTTCCTTGATATCTTCAAGTAACTTCACATCAACATTCCTTTAATTGATGCTTTGACGGACATACCAAAGTATGATAAGTACTTACGATATATGGTGGCTGAAAAGAGAAGGATGAGAGAGTTCGAGATGGTTGCACTCACTGAAGAGTGTAGTTCGAGGGTATTGAGCAAACTTCCTCAAAAGCTCAAAGACCCTGGGAGCTTCACCCTCCCCATACAAATTGGTGAAGATGAGGTTGGGCATGTATTGTGTGATCTTGGGGTGAGTATTAACTTAATGTCTCTATCTGTTTTCAAGACACTAAGCTTGGGAGAGCCACGTCCCACCACTATTTGCCTCCAGCTAGCAGACCGATCTCGTGTATATACGGAGGGCATAATTGAGGATGTGCTCATCAAGGTGGGTAAGTTTGTCATTCCTGCTAATTTTATTATTTTGTATTATGAAGAAGAAGAGCAGGTACCGATTATATTGGGACGCCCATTTCTTGCAACTCGTGGAGCTTTGATTGATGTGCAAAAAGGAGAATTAAAGATGAGAGTTCATGATGAGGAGGCGATGTTCAAAGTATACAAGTCACTCTCTACCCCTTCACACTACAGAGATTTGTGCATGATCACAGAGGTGGTCAAAAATAAGTGTGGGGTGGAAGAGAGTAGGTTTGAAAAAGTTAAAACTTTGAACATTGCCACTAAATTTTCTGAGGTTCAGCAAAAAGAGTCGCTCAAGTTGTTGAGGGAGCATGAGCATGTGTTTAGGTGGTTGGACAGTGACCCGAAAAGGGATGTTAAGAATAAGAGGAAAGTGAAAGAAGAAAGTGATCCTCCAAGAGTGAAGAAGAGGCAAAATCTCTATCATAGGGGGAGGAAGAGATTAAGAGAAATTGATTGATTTGTGACTTGCATCATGCCGCAACGTTAAATCAGGCGTTGATTGGGAGGCAACCCAATTTTGTAATAGTTTACTTTTGCTTATAGTGTCACTTTTTTGGTTGTGATTTTGTGCAGGTTTGGGGAAGTCTGAGTACCCGAATTTGGAAGCTAAGGACCATGGTTTAAGCTTAAGTGTGGGGTCATTTGCCCCTTTTGATTGAGAATTGAAGAAAACATGCTGCTAGCTAGGCCCTAAAGGGCCTCAGGGAGTATCTAACCCAGTTTTTATCTTATTTATAGCTTTGGGCACAAAGCATGACTTTAAGTGTGGGGTGGGATATCTTCCGTTAATTGTTAAGGGTGAAGTATGCCATAGGTTGTTAAAGTTTTTTTTATTTTGCTAAGTTAGATGAAAAACTAAAAAAAAATTGAAAAAGTCTAAAATCACAAAAAAATATTCCTTTATTCTTTAGTTATTTTAGTTTTTATCTTTTAGTTTCTTTTTAGAGGCATACTTCTTCCACCCCTTGGTTTTTCTTTTCGGTTCTTTTCCGAGAAGGAGCCCTTTGAACCGATTATCTTTTTATTTTTAGGAGTAGTTTTTTAATTTTAGGTAGAATGACTCTTCCCGATAATGGATGGTTGACGACCGTCTTGAGGAAAGAGTTAGTCATTAGGAGTTAGAGAGTCATTAGGACCAATTGAATGCTAGGTGCTCTTGTTAGTAACTATAATTGACCGAATAATTCAAGTTGGTTTTGAATTTGAAAGCATGTTGTGTGAAAAATTGAATGACTTCTTTTGAGACACCTAGGCTCTTTTACTTGACTCTTATATGATGTTTGGCCTAAATTTGAACTCTTGTTGGTTGCTTGATTGAGAGTCTGTATGGATCCTTCTTGAGTCAAACATGTTCCATGTGTGTTAGAATTTTGTGATATTCCGTGTTTTCATATTGATGTCTAGAACTTTCCCGGTGTGTTTGCAAAACGAAATGAAGAATGTTAAGTTTAGGAGATGATATAGGCATTTCTTTGATTAGACAATTTTTATCCTTTGTTGTACCTACCCATAATTGATTTTCTTAGCTAACCTCGTTGAGCCTTTAACCTATTCTTTTGGTAGCCATATCTAAAGCTTAACCCTTTGGTTTTAATTGACCGTGAATTTGATCCAAAACTCCTAAGCGCTTAAATTGAAAAATAAGAGTTGGAGGGAGTAAGAAAGAAGAAAAAAGGGAAATAGTTGAGGATGGAAGCCTGTAGAAAAGTCTAAGGGTGCAAGAAAGAAAAATTCATATACTTTAGTAGGGAGTACAAAAAGAATAAAGAAAAAGAAATAAGAAAAAAAAATCTTGATAATTGAGTACTCCTTACTAGTGGTGTGTGAACGTGCTTAAAGATATGGGAATACAAAAAAAAACTATGGGCAAGAAGTATACATAAGAAAGAAGTTGGTTGATTGAGGAAGGTGCTTAGTGAAAAAAATATGATGTATTAAAGCGCTTAGGGAGATAGTCACTATTTTAGCCAAAATAATTTCTACCCATCCCTCAGCCGACATTACAACTTTGGAAAGTCCTACTTGATCTTGAGTTTAATGTTCTTATATTAGTGGAGTAGTACACTAAGGGCAAGCCTATGGTTCATCGTATGTTGCATGTGAACTTCTTTGTGAGAGTGAGCGTAATTCGATTTTTATACCAATTTATGAGATAAATTATATTCTTGTGAGTGAATATGGGTAACTCTCTTGTGGTGAGGGCACATGTTTGATGATAGATAGGTGAAATGCTTGATTTATTAATTGGGTAAGTTATGAGTTTTTACTATGATCGTAGAGTCAATTCTTGAGGCTAGGAGGTCTTGAAGTAGTTATTTATGAGCTTTGAATGAACGAAGCATGTTGTGCTAAGCGCTTGCCATTTAGTCGTTGTAGTCTTAGCTTGAGTGTTCTTGTATTCAATTGGTGTAGTTTTGTAGTAGAGTCTAGGTCATGAGTGTATAGCTTACTCGAGGACGAGCAATAGTTTAAGTGTGGGGTGTTGATGAGAGGCTAAAAGTACTCTTTTATTCTATCATTCGCCTCTCATTTGTCCTCTTTTTGGTGTCGTCTTGAGCGTAAATGTTATGAATTACACTTATGTGTTGTGTTTTATTTATGTAGGAGTATCTTGAAGTATTTGAAGCTTAAAAAAGAGGAAAAAGAGCACCAAGAAATCAAGGAAGAAGCGACGCCACAAAGTGACGCAAAACGAGCAAAAAAAGGTTGAACTAGTGGCGCGGATTTGGACCACTTTCTGAACTTTTCCAGCAACTTGTGCTTTGCACCACACACCCAAAAGCAAGGTGTGGCGTAGCTTTGAGCAACATTCTGAAGTTTGCGGTGTTCCTTGCGCCACTGCTCTGCTTTTAGGTAGTGGCGCGAGTGGGGGTGAATCCTAACCCGATTGGGATTGGTTTTCTTAGTCCTAAGGGTTCCTAAACTCTATAAATACTCCCCTCCCACATTTTCTATGGACAACAACTGATTTGGGGAAGGCAAAACCTACGGCAAAGCTCAAGAACAAGGTCTAGTTTTATTTCTTTATTTTATTTTTGATTCTTTTCTTGTGAACTCATGAAATCTCTTCTTCCAAAGAGATTCATGAGTAGCTAAACCTTTAGTATCTAGGGTTATGGTTAAAGACATGAAGGTTGACGTTTAATTATCATATTGTTTAGTTTGAATTTTCATTACTGAGTTATTTATCTTCCTTTGCTCTTAATTATTTCTAAACTTTATCACCTAGCGCACTATCTATGGTGCATAAATTGGACTAGGAATAGGGTGTTTATGTACGCAATAAGAGAAGGTAGGGCTTGGTTGTGAACTCTATAGGGAAGAGGAAATGATTCTCTAATGTGGATAGGAATATACCCGTTAGCCTTGCCCAGTTGATACGGAAGAGAAATCATATGCCCTTCACTATCGACTGACGACCATAGGAATATAGGCGTTAGGAATAGTCGAGGAGACCTAGAGTTGTTGGCAAAATACAGTGCTAAGTAATCCGTAGTTATAACAGGTTCTAACTAGATTTGGATTTGTTTTTGGCTGTGCTATCAGCCGGTTGTATCCTTGTAGTTTTTGGGTTAGGTAATCTTGCTCCGGTTTTTCGGGGGTAGTGTTAGATCTTGGTTTAAGGTTTAGGAAAGTTTGTATTTTGTATATATTGTCGATGTAGGATTGGGTGATATGATTGTATATTTTTTTATCTTTGTGGAGGCTATTTGCATATGTAGTCGTTTGGGGTATGACATTTGGTATTTCAGTGGGTTGCTTTTTGTGGGTAAATGGTTTATCAAATACCTTGTTCAAATTTGTATTTGTAAATGGTTTAATGCTAGCTTTTTTATTTTCTGCAGCCTTGCTTGTACCTGAAGCTGTATTTAGCAAACCGTTATGGGTTTTAAGAAGTTTCCCAACGTCTCCTTTTAGCTCTGGAATTTTTAAGTCTTCCGATCGACTTAGCTCCGCATGTTTAGAGTCATGCTGCTGACTTAGCTCTATCTTTTGTAATCTCGTTCCTATACTGTCCACTTTCAGGGAAAGCGTAGTAAGGATTGAGAGTATATCTGGAGTAATTTCCTCAGTCTGAGTACTTTTGTCTTGATAGGTGATCTGCAATTGCATTCTTGTCAGTTGAAATTACCTCAATGGTAAATGTAAAGTTTTGTATATTGAGTACAAGTCTCCTTATTTCTTTTGTTGTAACTGAATCTTGTATTTTCCTTGTAAGCCACCATCTAACTTGTGTATTATCTGTTCTTACAAGAAATTTATTATAAACTATGTATGGTTCAAAGTTTAGCAAACATTTGTATAATGCAAATAGTTCTTTCCTATTTATTTCCCATTTTATTTGTGGTTCTGTATATGATCCTGAGTAATATCTACAATGGTGTTCTATCTTTTCATTTTCATATTTATATTTTAATACTCCGCCATAGCTATGATCACTAGAGTCTGTTTCTACTATGTATGTAAATTGTTTATTTTCATCTGGAAAATATAGTTTTGGTAGCTGCTTACACATGTTTTTAATTTTTCTTATATGGGTTTTATCAGTATCATCAAAATGGTATTCTATATCCTTTTTCAATTTTTTCTGTAATGGCTTTAAATTTTCTGCTAGCTTAGGTATATATTCTCGTACTTGGTTAACTAATCCTAAAAAAGATTGTAGTTTCTTCTTTGTGTCAAGCATTTCGTTCAATCCAATTATTTTTTGTACTATATGTGTTTGCATTTTTATCCCGTTTTTATCTATTTGTATTCCTAGAAATTCTATTTGGTTTTTCATTATTTCCGCCTTTGCTTTGCTTAGACTTATTCCTGAAATTTCTATAATATGTATGAATTTCTCTAATAATCTTATATGTTCTTATTGTGTTCTAGAGTATAGTAATATATCGTCTATATAGACTATACAATTTTCTAGCTGGTTAAAATAGTTATCCATAAAGTGTTGATATCTACCTGGTGCATTTTTATATCCAAATGGTAATACGTTCCATTCATAGAATCCTTGTGGTACTGTAAAAGCTGTTAATTTTTTAGATTCATCTTCTAGTTTTAGGTGGTAAAATCCTGATTTACAGTCAAATTTACTAAAATAATTATATCCTTGTATTTGTCTTATTTTTAATATTTTATTTGGTATTGGGTAGTTATATGTTTTGGTTTTTGCATTTAAATTTCTATAGTCTATGACCATCCTAGTTTTTCTTCTTTTTTGTTCACTATGTTTATTTACTATAAAAGCTGGGCTAGAATGTTTACTATTACTTTCTTGTATATAGTTCTTTTCTAGTAATTCATTAATATGCATCTTAAATTCTTCTAAATCATTGAAGTTATATCTTAAAGGTTTTTGAGTTATAATACTATTTTCCTCCATTAGTTCTATTTTAACTTTTGTTTTGTGGTTTTCCCATCCTTTTAATGGTTCTTCACTATACAGTGTTTCTAATTTATCTTGTATTGTTTTTATTTTGTCTATTGAGAATATGATTAATTCTATTTTATGATCTAACTGATTTATGTTTTCTAATTTTTGGTTTATTTTTTCACTTCCTTTTATCCATTCTGTTGTTTTCCTATTTTTGTTATTAACTCTTTTTGCTCCTACTTTGTTGTTACATGGTGTTGTGAACCACCAATGCATTTTCGTTATAGTGTGTGGATATAGTTTTTCTAAAAAGGGCATTCCTAATAACATATCTTTCGTTGTTAATTCGTAATTATATACTTCTTCTATTGTTAGTATTTTATCCCATATTTGTATTTTTATATTTTTTGCTTTATGTGTAATCATACTTCCTTCGTTATTAAATCCTGTTACTATTATTGGTGTTTTTAGCTTTTCCCATTTTTCTTCTGGTAAGCAATTGTATTTAAATATATTAGCTTCTGCTCCTGTATCTATCATTGGTGTATAATATCTATTATTATATCCTTCTACTATTATTTTTGCTAGTATATATATTTTCATTTCATAGTTTCATTTTTAAACTTTTATTATTATTTGTATCTCTTTTTCAGTCATTACCTATTTCGCTTTCTTCTTCTGATATTTCATATATACTATCATCGCTATTTAGCTCATAGTCTATGTATTTTATTTGCGTATATTTTTCGTCTTCTTCGAATATTATCTCTGATATTTATTTTCTTTGTGGGTTTCTTGGTAATCTACAATTTTTAGCTATATGTCCTAATTTTCCGCAGTTATAACATGTACACTCTGTTAACTTTCGCTTTGGTCTATATGGCCTTTTTGTTTTATAGTTCTTTACATAATATTCTCTCTTTGGGTTTATATTTCTATACTTAGATTTATATTTTTTATATCTCTTATTTCTTGAGTATGAATTTTTATAATAATTGATTTCATCTTTACACCCGAACTTAGGTGCTACTTTATTGTTACAACATACTAGATTTTTTATTAGAGTTTTTTCTATTTGTAGTTTTTCTTTATATTCTTCACAAGTATTAGAATACCAGTGGTGTAAATATTTTATTCTAGCTCCTAATGTATCTGTCAGTCCTACTTCTTTCCAATTTTTTATTATTCTTGAACTAAATGGTTCAGGTAATTTTGTGAAATATAACTGTCTGATTTCTTTACTTTCTTCTGTATAATATGATCCTTTATAATAATATTCTTTAAATGCACATGTATATTCGTCTATATAACACATGTTGCATATTTCTAATATTATCATTAAATTTCTATTTATAACTTTTTCTTTATTTTGTTCTTCATATTCTGTCATCGTACTACTAAATTCATTTCTTATTGCTGTTTCATATTTTTGTAGTATTTCTATCGATGTTGTTGCAGCTTCGCCACTCATTTTTTTTTATTTCTTAACGTTTTTATACTTTCTTCTGTTAGATTTAGTAACCATAATTTTACTGTTCCTATTAATGTTCTTTCTATGTATCCTGGTGCTTCTGCTATTTGTATTTTGTTGTCTACTAATTGTTTTGCTATGTATCCTATCCATAGTTGGATAACTTTATTTGTGTCTATTACACAATCTAGATCTAAGAAGTTATATTGTTCTATTGATGGAGTTGGTGTCCATTTTTCATTGTATCATTTTTTCTCTATATTATCTTGTCTATCTGAGTTTTCATAACTTTTTGCATAGTATTTTGGACCAACCAGGTCTCTTTTTCCTTCTGATGTACTAGGTTTTTCTTCTACTTTACTCATGTTTATTTCTATGTTTTCATCATTTTCTATATCTTTTAATAGTTCAGTATATGTTTCACTTGCTTCTGAATTTTGTTCTTTATTTGTTTCATTTATTTCATCTATTACCAATTCTGGTAAATTATGCTCTTCGTTATCTTCTTTTAGTTGTAATTCTTCTTTAAATAATCTTATTTCGTTTTGTAATTTTTCCTGTTGTTCTTTTTCTTTTTGTAATTTTTCTTGTTGTTCCTTTTCTTTTTGTCTGTTTTCCTTTTCTTTTTGTCTGTTTTCATATATTTCTTTTAACATTGCTAGTTCTTTTTCCAATTCTAATATTTTTGTATTTTTAATATTTTCTATTTTTTGTACTTCTATTTTTGCTTCTTGTTTTATTTTATTTATTTCATTCTTTCTGTCTATTTCTTCATTTTCTTTCATTATTCTTACCATAGCTGTTAGGCTATCTTCTAATTTAGCTGATTCTCTTTCTAGCATTAGGTTCATGGTTTCTCCTATTTTCTTATATCTTCTTCCTAGATTAGAAAATACTATTTTTATTTTTATTCCTTCTAGATTTTCAAAGGTTTTTTCTTCTATCACATATTCTTCCTTATTCATTTATAATTTATTTTGTAATTTATATGTTAGTTTTTGTAATTCTATATATAGGTAAAATATCTCCTTACTTTGTGCCAATATTGATCTATGGCATACTCCTGCAAATATGTTTTCACTAAGTTTTTGTTCTCTATGTGTAATTTCTTGTCTTGTTTGTTTAATCATTTCTGTTAGTTCTTCCTCGTATTTATCCATTAAATGTCTTTTGTTTCTTTAAGTATTTTATATATTTGTATTCCATTTTAGATATAGTATCTATTAACTTATTTAGTCTATTGTTATCAGTCTTTGTAATACTGAGTTGTTTATATTCTGGATATAAATTTTTTAATTTTCTTTTTATTTTTCTTATCCTCTTTTTAGTATGTTTCAAATCTTCCATTTTTTTTTATTTTTTTTTTATAATAATCTTCCCTTAGGGGAATTAATCTTTATATTTCTTTTACACTTCCATAACATGTTCCAGATATCTATATCTGAATATTTTTCCCAATCGTTATCTATATTTAAATTGTCTAGATCTATCTCATACCATTTCTATTCTAATAATTCATCTATTTTATCAAATATTTTTTCCCAAATAATTCTTTTTAATTCAGTTATTCTTATGTCTTTTAATGCATATAAAACTAATGTTTTATAATTATTTATCATCTTTTCATGTAAACTTGTCATTTTTATGATGTTTTTTTCTCAATTATTCCCTCTAATCATATTTTATGATAGCATACTTTTTATATAAGCTTACTATAAACTGGATTATTCTTGGATCATGTTTTTCGTCACTACTGGCATTGTACTCGGCATGATACTCTTTTTCCTTAAACAACATTTCTCATACTTTGGTACTCCCTAAAACGGCTTCTTGCCTCAACGGTTTCCCCCTCATGATAGTACTGTTCTTAGAAGTTTTCTCTCCTTTCCAAACTTACCAGCAAACTATATAACATGCTTTTGAATAATTCCACCATATAGTAACAAATATAAAACTTATTCTACCATAATTATGATTATCAGGAATATGTGAGTTTAGCTATGCATATTCATATGACAGTATACCTGCTCGATATTTTCCTCGTTGGAGTTAGCTTTTGTCATGGCTATTATATTTTTCTATCTAGCTCTGATACCAAACTGGTGCGGAATGCAGAAAGCTATAAGAGAATATAAAGAGAGATGAGAGGTATTGATTATCGGATGATTTTATTTATGAGAGGAGTCCCTCTATATATACAAGTCTAGAGTGACCTTTACTATTCATGAACGACCTTTACTGTTCATGAATACGACTCTTGACCTTTACTATTCATTGGCCTTTACTATTCATATGGCCGACATACTATTCCTATGGCCGACATACTATTCCTATGGCCGACATACTATTTTACTACTTTATGACTTTTTACATAAAAACAAACTAACTTTACTTTTACATTTTACAGCTGTCTAATATATTGGCCGTTTATTTTGGCCGACACTACACGACTAAACTTATTACAATAATTACATAATTGTTTTTGTCAATATCTTCTTTGTGCAAGCTGTCCTTCTTTTGTTAGTCCATTTATTCAAGCTGAACTTCTGGAATAACGTTATCTTCTCCTTTGCATTTGGAGCATATATGATCTGGATATTTTTGACCGACTAACTTGCAGTATCTGGTTAATAGTTCTTCTGAAATGAACCCTGTCTTCAAGGCTCTAGTAGTTGGTTGTAGTTCTGGTCTTAATAACGATAAAATCCATTTCTGGACTTCATCCATATCTGCTTGTCGTAACTCTCTTGAATTGGCATAGATCATTAAATGATCTCTGGAATAATAACTCCATATAGCACTTCCTTGTAGATAATTTGTAGCTAATTCGTGGATGATAGTTGATATACCAATTATTCTTTTATTTGCATAAAAACTTGGTATCTCAACTTTTGGTATCTCTGCTTGTTGTGATATCTCTTCCGGTATAATCATTTCTCTAGTCAGGCCTATTTTGACTACCTGAATTAGGGGTTTTATTTCATCATATAGTATTTCTGCTGGTGCCGTATAAAATTTAATAAAAAATAAATTTCCTTTTGTAATTCTTTTATATGTAATGAAAGCTTTGTGGAGTTCTGGGATTCCACTTATCTCTTCGCCGTCGTATGTATATACAGTGCTAAGTAATCCGTAGTTATAACAGGTTCTAACTAGATTATAGGCTATTCGCCTTAAATTTCTAATATTTATAATACAAATTGTACTATTTTATTTTTTATGAATAAAATTATAGGCTATTCGCCTTAAACTTCTTTAACTATTGTCTTCAATTTAATACAAGTCTTTGTTTTATATATAACTTTTTACTAGTATAGTTTGAACTTTGAAATTTAAAAGGTTTGAAAGTTTCAAATTTAAGTAGTTAAGTTATAATTTAAAAAGTTTCAAACTTAAGTTATAATTTAAAATTAAAAAGGTTTGAAAGTTTGATATAGTTTCAAACTAAGTAATAGTTTGAAAGTTTAAAATTTAAACTTTAAGAGTTTAAAATTTAAACTTTGAAAAAAGTTTTTAACTTATTAAATTATACTTTAAAAAAAATATTAAATAAGTTATAAATTTTGAAACTTTTTCAATTATAAATAATCAAGTTTTAATTTAATTAAAATTAAAAAAAGGGGGGGAGGGGGGGAGGGGGGAGAATACCAAAATTCTGGTCCGGTACCGGTCCAGAACGAGACGGGTACGGCAAAAAATATAGGTAGGTCCGGTACCAGTTTTGTCCCGGATCTGGTCTGCTTTCTCATTCAGTGGTAAGGTTCTAGCCCAATTTCGGTAGCTACCGGTCCGGTGGTGCTGATTCTGGTACCGTTGCCAGCCATAGATGTGACATTTAATAGTCTTATAGCCTGTTTGGCCAAGCTTCTAAAATCAGCTTATTTTGAAAAGTGCTTTTTTCATAAGCGCTTTTCAAAAAAGTACTTTTGATGAGAAAACAGTTTGTGTTTGACCAATATTTTTAAAAAAATCACTTTTGAGCAGCAATTAGTGTTTGGCCAAACTTTTTAAAAGTGCTTTTAAGTATATTTTTCTCAAAAGTGCTTTTAGGAAGAAGCTACTCTTTTTAGCTTCTGAAAAACAGTTTCTGCTACTCCCTAAAAGCACTTATTTTCTCCCAAAAGTTTGGCCAAACACCTCATTTTTTTTAATAAGCACTTTTGAGAAAAAATAAGTACTTTTGAAGAAAAATAAGCTTGGCCAAACAAGCTATTAATCAATCTTTTGGGAAAGAAGGTAGAAAGCTTGCGAGCTTTTTAGGAATTATTGTGAGAATTCTAGAACTAACACATTACACATAGATGATTGAAGAAATTTTGACAGCGAGGAAAAGAAGAACTACTGGATTTTGTGAGGGTATAGAGTAGTTATTATTATTACAATTATATGATAAAGCTCAATCTGTTATGCATGATGCTATCTTCTAAATGTTTGACTTTTATTTTTTCAGAAGAAGTTCTCTATCTCAAAAAGCGGAATAGAGTTTGTCTTAAAATCACTAGGAAAGAAATGGAGAGATTACAAGTGAGATTTAAAAAGTGAGTATATGCTAAAGTATAGGTCTAAAGACGCTTTGCTGAAAAATAGATACAAGTCGCATACCGAGGGATCAATGGAGAAGTCTTGTCTTTTATCGGTTTTCTAAAAAAGCTAAGGTATCATCAAATCTTTAAAACATGCTTCTAGTTTCTACTTTTCATTGTGTGCTGATTCAAGTTAAGCTCTATTTTTATTTATAACTAGTCTCTGAAAATGTGCGTTGCACGTTTATTTCAATATGATAATCCAACTTTGCATTTTTTATCTTCTTGCTTTTACTATAAAATATTTGGAGTATCCTATTATAGTTATAAATATATGTGTACATTCAGAAAAAATTTGATTGAACTATAAATTGGAAACATGTGTAAGATTAGAATCAAAACAGATGCCCTCAAAATTCAAACTATAATCATATAAGAATATGTATTTCTCATTGGTTTAATCAATCATACCTCGTAATAATCCCTGCAATTTATTGAGAAACTTTCAATCTTATATTTAAAAAAATCAATACACCAATCAGTGTATAATTTATATTTCAAAACACTATGAAAATTAAGTTTCCTTTTTGCATTACAATATGGGTTGCCCACAAAAAGTTCTATTAAAAAAGAAGGGAAGACAAAATTAGGAAAAATAATATCAACAAACTGAAATTAAAAATAAAAAATAAGAAATTGAAATAACAAGAAGAGAAGAAAAGAGTAGAAAATGTTCACCTAAATATGAATAAGAACCATGTTGAATCGTGTTAAAGTATTTGGAACAAATGAGTAATGCAAAGGTGTGAGCTGATGAAGGGAATTAGACGGATATTAAATAACCCATATTGAATAACGAAAAGGCAACTCTTCAATTTCTCCAAAAATTTTATAACTTCAGATAATGTAAATTTACTAATTCCTTTAATTAATGGTTCATAAGTAAATGATATACATTGTATCCCTAGTTAGTCAGGTAGTGGAAAAGACTCTTTCATGAAATTGTTAATGTAGCTAAGAATTTGGGGGGTTTTGTTTATGTAAACATGCAGAATTAATCCTTGAGATAATTAAAATTTTATTATTTAATACTTAGTTAATTAAATATTTTATAATATTTTAATTTAATAGAGGGATAAAATGGTAATCCAACTTTGCACTTTAGAGCTTCTCACTTTTAATTATACTAGTTCTACGACACGTGCGTTGCACGTGATTCTTGAGACATGTGGGTAAGATGAATAAATGAATATGTTGTTCCTCATTTGCGATCGCAGAAACATGTTTTAGTTCGTGTATCTCTTCCGTAATTAAACTCCTTGAATTATCATTTTTCTTACCAATCCGTATAAGAAAGGTATATTATTTATCTTTACATAACACCAACTTGCGGTATTAATTGAAATCTTCCTTCTTCAACATTTTTTAAGTTAGCACTGCAAGTTTTAGAATATCAAATTAAAGATACTATTTTTCTTGAAATCTAGTCTGAAACACCGATAAATAAAATTATGTATAATGGATGGTCTAACCTTCTCAGCGGTAGATTGTATGTACTGATGCACGTTGCAACCCAACATATATTGTTCAGCCTCAAAACGCACAACACGACTGCGCCACTCTTCATCACAGACTTCCACGCAAGCAATAGCTTAAGTTATTCGCACAATTTAGGATTTATTCCACCAATAACTGAGTCAGGATGAATTTTGTAAATGCAACCCACCGCTTTCATACTCAATGTTCTCTTTGTTACAACTGTCACAGTTTGTAGAATTATTTACGACCTCCATTTTTTATAGCAATTTGCGCAAGAAGAATATTATGGCTCATCTTTGTTTATAATATTGATAATCTTGCCAGTGAATTTGAAGTATGATTCCTGTTATATATTATACTTATGTGAATTGGGTTATTTTATGCAAATAAATCAAGCATGTATATTATTAAGGTTGTATGTAGAAAGTTGCATGTGGATATGCAAGTAATCCTTCCAAAATAGCAGTGAGCTTCACTTCCTTGGCTCTCTTCATTGTCTTGCTTGGTATTAGTGCAATTTCCTTACTTTTTGCTTGAACGGTGTCAAACCTATATGATTTGATATAATAAAATTATGTCAGTTGAATTGTACCACCCATCGATCGAGTGAATCAGTTCTTCATTGTTGCACAGTGAAGATTTTGTTTATTGTTCATTCAGAAGGTTTTTGGTGTAGAACTTTGTTGAAAGTGCAGTTTCTTTTTTTCTTTTTCGGAAAGAGGTTATGTAGAATACATTACCAGTTCAATAGAGTTGTTGCCTTTTGAATTGTTGGTATTCAACTAATAGTAGTTAAGTATAAGCAACGGAAGGAGAGAAGTATTACAAAATGAAGACAACAAAGTGATGAAAAATTTAGCAATATTTTGTTGGTTGTGTGGCAGTAATTGTGTCAGGTTTCGTTAACGAAAATGCTAGACGATTGTAGAACCTCCAAACCGGTGGTAAAGTTGGTAAGACAAGAGGACACATTTATCCTTAACAAAATGTATGAAAAATCTATCAAACATGTAAAAACAGTATAATAATCTTTAAGTGTGTGGGCGATGTAATGTTAGTCTAGATTATGGATGGGGGAAGATTTCAGGTTATTGGCTCCATGAGTTGTAATTTGCAGGAGGTTCAATGAAATCAATGGGGAAGTTGAAATTGACAGAGATGTGAATATGGGATAGCAGAAATACATATGGAGATGTACTAAACTAATATTAGTTAAGGATATGCACCAAAAGGAAAGAAGTATTACAAAATAAAGTAGACAAAGCGACTGAAAAGCGATTCTAGAACCTCCAAATCAGTGGTGTATGCATAGTATAAAATAGAAATTACCCTTCTGAAAGCAGACTTCAAAAGAGATGAAGTTGGTAAGGCAAGAGGATGCATTTATCCTTGACAAAATGTATAGAGAATCTATCAAATATTTGAAAGCAAAACAATAATCTTTAAGTGCTTTAACGATGTAATGTTAGTCAACATTATGGATGGGGGAAAGTTTACGGATATTTAGTAAAATAGGTAAGTCTATCAGAGATCACTGGAGGGAATAAAAACATACAAGCTAGCCAATGAAATATATAGTATTATGCAACAATTTCAACGTACAATTTTCCTTTGCCGGAGGTAGATGTTGCTGGCAGTTTTGAAAGTATTACAGATGGACAAAGCAGTTGAAGTAGAACTGATGATTGAGAATTGACTTTAACTTACAATTTGATTTTATTGTAGGTAGTTGTCGTTTGCAGATTTGAAAGTAGATCAATTGGACAAAACGTACAAAGTATAACAGAGGATCGAAAACGGTGGCGCATCTACAAACTGTTACAATAATGTAGTTGGTAAGAAGGGAAATTCAGTGTAACAGACGATCGTGAACGGTGTGGCATCTATAAACTATTACAATGATCAAAGTTGATAAGAAGGAAATTCATTAAATATATAGTTTTATGCAGTAGTTTCAATTTGCAATCCAGAGGCAGATGTTGCTGGTAGTTTCGAAAGTTAAACAGATGGGCAAAGCCTTGGAAGTAGAACAGATGAATGGGAACTCACTTAACTTACAATTTGATTTTGATGGAGGGAGTTGTCGTTTGTAGATTTGAACGTACATCAGGCACACCCGTTTCAGTGCAAGAGCATTCTAAATGCTAATTTATTGAACAGTTAAAACTGAAAAAGTAGGATTACGTATCAAAAAGAATATAACAACCAAAAAACTAAAAGATAGAAGTTAAATTCACTCAATTTGCATTCGATAAAGAGGACACTTGAAATCAGGAAGAGCACCGGAAAACCAGTTTTTATTTTTACACAACTAAAAAGCATTGAAATCTCGCTATATGTTCCTTTGTTTGGACTTTAAATATCCTTTCGACTAAGAATGCCTTATGGTGATCATCAAAACTTTGAGATCATATGTTTCTATTAATAATTATTCCCCACATTAAAATTTAAGAACATAAAAGAGCATATATTATTGCTGAAGGAATAAAACGTTAAGCAAAATTTATAAGGCTAAGATTTGTGCAAATACCATTAGAAAATTGGCTAGTCCGCCATGCCTGCAAAAAGCCAGATAGCTTGTCGAAACTAAGTTGATCTTAAGAATGACAACTCTTCCTTGAAGCAGCGTTTTATCCTAGGAATCAAAACTGTGATGAAGCGTTGGTGTCTCTTAATTAGAAGGCGTTAGATTTTTAATTTTATTAAATTAAATAGGATATTTAAGTTAGAAGGGCATTTGCATAATTTGCTGTATTTTTTAATTAGATTTTTAATTTGGGGGTAGTTTGGTAATTTTACTTTCAATTTTTTGAGTTCATGCTTTTAAGGTAGTATAAATATAGATATAGATGTAGATATAGATATATGATTTATAAGATATCTTTTTAATATTCAATGACAGAAACATATCCAAGCAAACAGAAACAATAAGACCAAAAAAATATGCCTCACACAGAAGGATCTAAAAGTATTGCTATGTTGATGGATGAGCAGGTAAACCTACATGTGAAAATTATAAACTATTTTATTTTAAAACCTTTTTGTTCACGCATGTTTGATATCAATTTTAATGTATTAGGCTGAAAATGGGATAGAGCCTACATGAGCAGAAATTTTCATATTAATTCATAGAAAACGTAAGAATGGTTAGATCATTGGATGATGATTCTACCAAGACAATCATAAGATTTCTTTCCTTTTTTATCATATAAATTGGAAAATTAATAGAAAACAATTAAAAGAGAATAAAAGAATTTTAAATTGAATGTATTGTGTATTTTCTGGTGAGGACATGATAAATGAAAGGATGAGCAATAGCGAGAGATCTTTCGACCACCTCCTCGCAGTGTTGCTTGGGAAGGCAATGTGTATTATCAAGTGTTGAAAAAAGAAAAAAGTGGGTATATTCGTGGTTTAGGACTTGGTCCAACGCCTTCTATTCTATGGAGTGGTAGATCTTTGTTAAGAAATATCGTGTCAGATGATTCGTCTGATGAGGTTGTATAAAGGTTAGAACAAGAGATATTATCGAATTAAAGGAGAAAGAAAATGAAGAAATGAATCTGATGAAACCAAATCGGGAGAATATGCAATCAAAATCACTCTTAATGAGACAATTCATGCGCAAATATGCTCCTAATGAATCTATGCCTCCAAATATCAATGGCACCTCAAGTGAACATGTTCTCGATTTTATCAATCTTAGACGTTTTTAATGAAATTTTAATCCTCCAAATATATTGTTAACTAACGTGTTATATTTATTAGGTCCCTAATGCTAACAGTACAGTGACCATGAACGAGTATTACAACCATTAAGAATACCTAGTGTTGTTGAAAATACTCCACCTTCTCACGGTACTAGTCATCTCTATCCTTCAATGCTATTATTTGAGTTTTCCTCCTTTGATTATTTATGGTAGTGGCATAATATCAAATGTAGGAAAGACATGTATATGGTTTACCGCCTTTGCATCGCCCAAGTCAGCGTAGATAAACTGAAACCTCTGTGAAATTGAGCACAACAACTTTTGTTAGATGAATTATTATCTTGAATTGAATATCGATTTGTTAAGCACTTACATTTATCTATTTTTTCCTTTATTAGCTTCTACAAAGGTCTTTTCATGATATGTTGTACTAGAGGTATAATAATTGTGCTATCTTTCTAGTTCCTTTTTCCATCTTTTCCTGCTTTTTCAAATGCATAATAACAACTTTCATTGTTAAAAGAGAGACAAAGTTGACTTACGTAGTGAGTCTGTTCTTGATATATTAGATGTACTATAGGTATCACAATCATGTTAAGTTTTAGTTCCTTTTCCCATCTCTCCCTACATTCAAATGCACGAGGCCAACTTTTCATTGTTAAAAAAGAGACACAAAGGGTGTGTTTGGTATGGAAAATATTTTATGGAAAACAAGTTGATTTCTTACTTATTTTCTCATGTTTGGTTAGTGAGTGGAAAATATTTTTCGGAAAATATTTTCTATTGTTTGATTGATGAGTGAAAATACATTTTTCAAATTTTTTTTTTAAAATTTTTGATTAGAGAGTAGAAAATATTTTCTAGGGGGTTAGGATGTGGTGGGGGGGGGGCTGGTGGGGGATGGGGGGGGGGTAACTAAAAAAATTAAAGAAACCTTTTTTAAAAAAAAAAAATTAAACATTAATTTATTTTTTAAAGAGAATTGAAAAAAATTAAAAGAAATTGATGTGGGTGGAGGTGGGGCTGGGTGGGGGTGAGGTGAAATTGAAAAAATATTTTTAAAAAATTGTGTGAGGTAGAGGTGGAGGGTGGAGGGTGGAGGTAGGGGTGAGACTAGGAGGGTGGAGTGGATGGGATTGAGGTGTTATGAAAGTAAGGACTTGTTTTCCTTACTTTCATTAGAGAAGTCATTTTCCTTATTTTGGAGAAAAATATTTTTCAATTTTTTTGACCAACCAAACACAAGAAATATTTTCCAGAAAACATTTTCCTCGGTACCAAACACACTCAAAGTCGCTATGCTACTCTCTTCCTCGACTTGGGGCTGGCCCTTCCTGGGGTTGTCTTTTATATTCCACATGTCTCATTATCTGCTTTGTATACAACTCTAGGACTCTCTGTGATTTTAGCTCTTACAATCTTTGGTTGAATTTTTGTGAAACACCTGGCTACATTCCATACTGATTTTTGTGATAATTTAAAGACAACTCAACTCTATGAGAATCTTCTCAGAGTAATCAGAGAAAATATGTTGAACCAACATCTAACAATATTTTTCTCTAGTATTCATAGTAATATTTCTTTTACTTCATAGTGGAATTTATGCAAAGGAATTGTTCTTGAGTTAAAAATTAGGTGCAAACAGGAAATGGAGAAGAAAGAAGAACGTACTAGGAAATCTAGGGGGAGACAGGGAGATATTCATGGAAAAGAGGGTTGTTCACTGTACTTTTTGCAGTTGTGGGTACATTTAGAAAATCTAACAGTAGTTTTGTAGCATTCAGCCTGTTAGAGAAAAGGGAGCAAATTTGTGAATATTTGATGCTTTTATTTTTGGTAAATGAAGGATTTTATGACCAACTAAACGTTATGTACAAGTATCAAAACTGCTAGTACTAGTAAGCCCCAATACTAATTAGCAACTACTAAGCTAAACAGTTCAACAAAGTCTCGAGGCTAGAAAAAACTCATTAGCACCATCTTTCAGTCTTCCCTCATAGCGTCAGTATGGATAAAAGTTCATTTCCAATAACTTACTCCTCAGTCCAGGTTTATGATGGCCTTTAGCTATAGCATCTTGGGTGATCTGCCTGACGAACATTCTTTGTTCTTTCAGCTTCCCTTAAAAGATCTTCTCCTTTCTCATTAGCCATATGTGGTATATAGTGCAAGCCAATGTCATTCGATACACATTAACAATAGCAGCCTTGCCTTTCATATGGTTTTCAGCCCAAACTAGTTCTTGAGTCCAATATATAGGCCTCCGATTAATGCCCATCAATTCCAAGATCTTTTTCCACACTTTACTAGACCATGAACATGAAAAATAGGTGATCAACAGTTTTCAATGGAGCAGTACATAGTGGATACTCCAGTACTTCAGTGAGACCCCAATGTCCCACCTTTTCTCTAGTGTTCAGTCTCTTGTGTGCATCTAACAGTAAGATAAAGGTCCATTATGGACTTCCATGGTTAATGCAAGTAAGCTTCCTACAAGGCACTTTGGTAAGTATTCCTCTTGGATTTTTATACATAGCACCAATAGAGAATGAACTATGTTATATAATTCTTCCATACTGCTACCTGCTTGATTAACATACTTCTTTGTATTGAGGATTTTCCTTACCATCCAAGATGCTTGTTTTGGGATTTACCTCTATAGACAATTGACTCTTTGGGCTAAAATGTATGGTAGAGTTTTTACTTGAGAAAAAACTATTCATTTTGTGGGATTAAAGCCATTTGACTTGACTGAACCATTTTGTCCGAAATTCCAAATTTTGGATGTCTGCATAGTACGTTCGCCCCATGAATAATGGCTATAATTCTTAACAGTGTTGGATTGGTGGGAGATAACGGGAAGCAGCCCTATCTATCATCTGGATATCATTAAAAACCTATCTCATATGGTTCATCAAACCATATCTGATTGAACACCCCTATTAAAGTAAGATTATCATCAAACTGATTATAAGTCCCTTTGATGTGCACTTTGATGTGCTACTACAACTCTTCTCTTTCCGCGAGGGTTAAGAAAAATGTTTTCCTTTGATGTGCTACTACACCCTCAAAGTGCATATGATTTAATCCTCAGTGATGGGGAACTCGAACACAATATCTTTGCCTGAAAGCTCTCTGTAGATTGCAGAAAAAGCCTCCATCTTTTACTCGGTGTTATTTATCTCCTCAGGGTTCAAGTAGACCTTCATTATCTTAGATCCATCAATACGATATCTAGTTTGCTTGCCAACAATCTCAACATTTACAACCAAATCCTCCAATATTACATCAGGGACAGAAGTAAGAGTCCTGCTGCGAGGCTGTTGGGCAGCAGAGACCTCTATTTGGGGGCCTCAGTATCCTCCTGGTGGCAATGAAGATCACATCCTTTCTGCTAAATTTCTTCTCCAGCTCCCTAACAAGCCTGACATGGACCTTGCAGAAAGCTTTCCTCAGTTTGTAGTGCACGTGGATAACAACTTTCCTATTTCCTAACACATCAATTTGAGCTGCTGAATTGATGTATGGATCCTTCAATTCACTTTCACCTCTTAATTTCTGTTTGCCAAATCAAACAAAGCATGTGCAACTGACTCCTCAAATTATAACGCCTCGCAAGTTTCATCGCGTTCATATAGCTTCTTATGCCATTATGAGCTTTAAAATAAAGTCATTTGACCTTTAAATCAGTTGAAAAATGTTTGGGATGAGTTATAGGACATAAATGGAGGTTTTGGGCATCAAAAATAGCTGGTGCATCGCACCAGAGGGTCTTCGCATTGAGGCCCGTGACGCACCTGTCATGAAACTTCTGCGTGCTTGCAGAAAGGATTTTTGGTGCTGTGGGAGGCACGCCGGGCCTGTAGTTTGGCACTTTGAGCACCGTGGTTCATCCCTCAGGAGGTGCTATGAGAGGCGTGTCGTGCCTAAGCCTGTCCAGGCGGAATATTTTGCTTTCATTTATTTAAGGGGCATTTCAGTTATTATACTTTTTGAAGACCGTCCTTCTAACCTTAAGACATCCTATACGAATTAGACACTCAGTTTTATCGATTGGAGTCCCTCTTAACCCCTAACCTTTCTCTTTTTTTAGAATACTTCTTATTTTAATCAGGTAAGCTTTGAAGCTGGCTGCTTTGCTATACTATACTAGTTGTAGGGCGCTAGCGCTTGACTAATATAATAGAAAGATTCTTCTCCCAAACTCCAACACTCAGTCTTCAAGAAAGATCAAAGCTAGGGATCCTCTTCAAGGGTTCTTCGATTAGTTTCTTCTCCAAGGTATGTAACTTATAAGGTTGTCCAACGTTATGAATCCCTTAAATTATATCCTCCTCATGATTCATTTAATATCTTTTTGACGATCTAAGGTTAGAACTATATCCTCTTGTGGACTTAGTAAGTTCTTCGCATTCATCAATGGTATTCGTGAACACTCTTCATTCTTATTCTTATGTCATTAACTAGCCTATTACATAAACATCTTTGATTTCTTGATGTGAACTTGCGTAAGTCATAAAACTCTATGAAATTATGAAACATTATGATCACTTATGAGAAGTTATGACATTTATAAGTCTTCAATGATAGCTTGCTTTTGAGAACACTAACACATGAATTTCCTTTTTGTAAAAGCCCTATTGTTATTGTCTTAAGTGAATGTTTGAATCATTTTCATAAACTTAATAAGCACCATAACACTCCCTAATAATATGAATATCCCCACAACGTTCAAAAGTTTCTTGACGCTACAAATTCATGAACTTGCAAGTATGGTATGACAGTACCAATATTATATGAACCCTTATGAATCTAATGGATGGTTGTTGGGATTGAATATTTAATATGGGCTTAAGAGGATTACATGGTTAATCGAGAAGGTGTAGTGGTAACAAACTCACTACTCGAAACTACGTGTAGGTATGATTCGTTCCATAAATTCGAACGACTTTCATGATTTCCTCTATGTGATGATTTGACATGACTGGGCACTGTTATATACATAGGACACTAATGCATGTGGCTAACATGGATTGATATTCAATCGATCGGCTGTTGATCGGTTAAACCATCTAGCTCAACATGTTAATTAATGATGCTAATGAATATTCTGCCTTCATGGTTGTTGATTCATGTCCCTTTTGTTGTAAATCTATTATTTCAGCTTCATATATGTATATTATGCCATGTCTTCCCTCACCTAGTTTTACATACCATACATTCAAATGTATTGACGCCTTGGTGTTGCGTTATTTCATGATGCAGATTCAGAGACTTACCTTCGTGGTTCAGCGCACCCTTAAGTTCGCACAAATCAGCTATTGGTGAGCCTTCCATTCTTCCTGGAGGCTTAGTTTTACTATGCCTAGTTTTAGTCAATTAATACAGTATGCCAGGGGCCTTGTCCCAATAAATATTGTTCATCTGCTTAGAGGCTTCGTAGACAGTAGAGATTGTAAGACTTATGTTTACTTTCAGATTTATGTCTTGAGATTTGGAGTATGAATTAGTCCCCTCCATATTATGTTTTCATGATTCACTTATTGCTTCCGCATTTATGTTCTAGTTAAATGCTCTTGAATTATGCTAAATGGTTCGCTCGGGACAGATATGGCATCGGGTGTCGGTCATGTCCAGGGTCTAGGCTCGAGGCGTGACACAAATTCAGATGGTTCAACATCTTTGTCTTTGTGAATCTTTTGCCTAGACATGTAGATCTTCACAGATCTCAGAGTATTCAGCGATAAGTCGGCAAGAACTTTAATTTTCTATGAAAGAATTGATGCATGGTTTTCTATTTACTCCGGGTTGTTTGCGTACATATTGAGTCCATCTACCTTTGATATGATTGCCCACTTGATGATGCTAAAAATATTGGTTTATCAACTCATTTTGATATGCATATTTGAAGAACTCAAATTTATATAACCCAAGACAAGTATGTCAATATTTAGGGAGTAGAAAATTTCTTACATTGTATTTCATCTATTGACACAATTCTATTATTATTTCAGGTCATACAGTTGATTTTAAAATATTTAGCGTTTTAAAGATTTTAACATAATAAAGAGTTGAGGGAATTATTTGAATACTATCATTTGTGGTTTTTGATAGGATTGGTTATATTATTACATTAGATATTTTGTTCAAACAAATGTAAGTTCACGCGCTTCTTTATTCAAAACAAAAAAACATTCTGAAATGAATCCACATATAAAAGTGGGCTGGTCTGCTCATTATTTGTGTTCGTACATTTTTTCAATTTTTTTATTTGTCGTTACATTAATATTTTTTATCAGTACTTTGTTAGATAAAGAGACATATTATTTGTATGAATTAATAGTAATACTTTTGTAGCATTTATCATGCTCTTTTTACTATTAATTTAATTATATTTATTATTACAAGTAAACCTTGTAGCTTTTAGCGACTTATTAAATTTATATGGACTAAGAAAATGGACACTAAAAACAAAAATTAATACATTTATCATAGTCATTATAATTGTCATAAATCAATTGTCGTTAAAAGAATGTAACTTATAGTGATAATTTTACCTGCCATAAAAATGTAGGCTAAAAGAAAAAATTAAGTCATTTATCATAGCCAATATAATTGCGACGAATAATTGCCGTTAAAGATTATAACATTTAACGCCAATTTAATTAAATTTATCAATCACAAAAATTGACACTAAAAGGACATAATTAGCCATTTTCTGAAGGGATTTAACGATAATCATTATTGTGGCTACACAATTGGCTTTAAAGCCAAGATTTGTGTGCTACAGGCATGTTTCTCCGGTCCCTTGGGATAAACCCCGACCACCTGAAGAAGAACACAAGAGATCAGCCCTTCATTATCAAATAACTAGAAAGAAGAAGAGAGGAGGCATACCAAGTAGCAGTGAAGGTGACAGACAGAGCCTCCACCAAGATCTCTCTCTTGAGCTTGAAGATGATCTACAGGAGAAGACATACCAACTGCGAATTCCATTGACAAAACTCCGATAATATCTTGAGACGGCGGCGATGATTCAGAAGAAAGAGTGCTAAATACTCTTTGACAAAGCTCAGACACCTGTTTTTGTATAGATTAGGAAACCTTTACCTCTTTCTTTTTTGGATCGGATCTGATCTTGCGCCAGGTCCTCTTTTATTTTTATTTTTCAGATTGGGCTATTGGCCATTTGTTTTCTTTGATTATTATTAATAAAGCTGGTTCTTTTCAATTTCAAGTGACCACTTTGTAAATGAAATAATTTTTTTTCAATACCATCACTTCAATTGTAAAAACCCTTGCAATAAAAGGGTGTGACATTTATATTAATCATGAAAGGACTCAACAACATGTTGAGGTTGGCTACTCAAAATAGACGATTGAAGGGTTTGAATATCAGTGACAGAGCATATATGCCCCTAGAAATATGCTAATAGTTGTATGCATATGATACTGTGAATTTTATGTTGAAAAAACAGAACAAATCAGTTAATCAGGATAATCCTTGTAGTCTTTGGTAGTCTCAAGCTTAAGTGTTAACCGCAGGAAGAGTAGCCTATTTTCCATTAAGGAAGTGGCTAATTAGATGCACAACCTGACCAACACCCTAAGGTGCAGAGTAGATTAATTACCAATTACTTATCTGGCGTGCCTTTGACATGCAAATATAAGGAATTAGTAATATGTGATAGGATGATAAAGAGATCAGAGAAGAAGCTAATCATGTGAAAATCTCAATGCATGTCTCTAGGAGGCAGACTCACAATGATTAATGTAGTATTAGACTCTCTTCTAACCTATGTTACGTATTTATTCCCCCTACCAGCAGAAGTCATATCATTTACAATCCTAAAATTCCATAAAGAAAAAATAGTAAAGGTTCCACAAATAAAATATAAAAAATAAATTAATACAATACAGATGAGAAATTATAAGTCAAACTTTTAATAATTATCACAAACAAATGAACATACATGCTTGACAATTTAGATAACATTAGTAGAGAGCTTAAAAGCAAGTAAGAATGTACCTTCCTACTCTACGAAGCACATTTTTTAAATAGTTATCAACATTGAGATGAAATACAAATGGTAACAAAAAAGGAATACTAGAAAGGATAAAATAGATTGCACATGTCAAGACACATCATATATGCTCTTGAATAATTTTTGTAAAGCTAGATTTATTTGTCCAGGCTGACTCAGCTTCATCAGTTATAGAAAGTACAATACCAAATACTTTAATACTATGAATCTACATAAAAGTTTTGGAGTAAACAACCAAAAAATTAGTTAAAGATACCTTAAAAATCAATGGAGAGGGGGGGGGGGAGTTTCAATACATACCTCATCCAATTTGATTAGATGTGCATATTCAATAAGCGATGGTTCTTGAAATTTCAGCAAGAGCTCATTAGTAGAAACTTCACTTTTGCCTTTGATTTTCCTATATCTTTGAGACTACAAAGAAATTATGAAGGTAAGGGCAACACAATATTTTATGCCAAGATTCTATTCGCATATTTTAACCTGTTATAGTATCTAATCTAAATTATTTTTCATGTCATTGTATCACTTTTTATGTGTTGTTATCTGTTAGAGTACTATATTATATTAGGTAATGACCTAATTATAATTTTGAGTGAAGAGTCAAAAACACACCTAAAGTATTACATTTTTTTGAGTTTCATACCTGAACTATCTAGTGTGTGAGTTTCCTACTTAAACTATATCACAAAATGTTTAGAGAAGCATACCTGAACTAGCAGTTGTTTGAGTTTCATACCTAAAATTTCAGCTAGAAAACTCAAACAACTGATAGTTCATATGTGTTTCGCTATATATTTATTGATAATTCAGGTAGGAAACTCTCACACTTGATAGTTCAAATATAAAAATGTGTGTTTTTAACCTTTAACTCAATTCTTTTATACTGTTAGTATAAGTTAAAACTCCAAGAAACGAAAGACATATACTACCAATTAATATTCACTTTTCACAAATGATTGGGCCAAATGTGTAGTTTGTGAATGAGAAAATCAACCACATAAATATTTAAGATTTTATATTATAAATCATAAATATACTTTTTATTATTTATCAAACATAGATTTAAATTACAAAGTGTAGTACATCTGAAATTTAAATATCTCACGTTTTCTAACTTAAAATTAAGGATATTATTTTGGACTTAATTTTCATCAGTTACCCATTTAATTTCATCACTTTTAATATTCAAAATCATTATAGCGTTTTTCATACAAATCAACCAAAAAATTCTCTCTCTCTCTCTTCATACAAATCCATCAAAAATATTCCTTTAATAATTTTCTCGCATGAAAATCAACCAAAATCGTAGTGAAAGTAATTAAAGGTTGAAACCTATAAAATCTACATCTTTAAGAAGCCAAGAAGAGCATTGAAACCTACGAGATCTACATTTTCAAGGTGTTCAAGCAAGCTCATCCAGATAGTGGAGTCTCTAGCAAGACCATGGGGATTGTGAACAGTTCCATCAACATTATTTTCGAGAAAGGGAAAAAAATAAAATATATATATATATATATATATATATAAAAAAAATATAAGATTCTTTATTACAATTCATACCATAATTTGTTAGTTTTCAATTCATACCAATAACTTTTTAACAAATAAGCTTTGCTGGCCTCGCGCTCTGATGGCTTCTCGACGTTTTCCTGGCGCTCTCCCCCTTTATTATGTAAAAAGGCCGTCGAATGAAATAGGTAGCCGGGTTCTCTTTCTACAACCCTTTTGCAAAAGCTGTCGCACCCTCAAAATCAATCTGGAAGGGATAAACTCATCAATAAAAGGGCACCGAGCCCTATCCAAACAGGGATGTCGGTTCGACATCATATATCTCAGATTGTTTTCCGGACATGTGATCCTAGCTCAGAGAAACTGGCTTTCTCACCTTTGGAAGTTGCGTGCTTTTAACATCCTATATCTTAGTGCGGAAATACCCCCTTAAGTGCTTTAGTGGGAATGCGGATGCCAAATTTGAAACCATATTCTTTAACGACAATAATCAAGGTAGGACAATTAAGAGAGAGAGAGAAATAAGAGATTTTTTCTCCATTTAAAACTCTTCAATGTTACGAGTGGAAATCATGTAAAATAATTGGTGAATTTTTTTTGCCCGCTTATCTCTCTTCTAATAAATATCCTAACTATTAATTAAAAAAAATTAATTTTTTTCTTTCATTAAAAATTAAAAAAAAATATAGTAAAAATATAACTTCTTACCTAAACTGGTATGACTTGTAATTAAAAGCTTAATTTTATAAATAGAAAAAAGTACATGTATAACTTATAATTTAAAGTCTTAAAACGATATGTGGTGTCATTTTTCCTTCGAGAAATTGGCTTAGCAAGGCCACATGTTTTTAATTTTTTTATCTCTGTATTAGGTTTTGATAAAATTCTATTGTTATGTTTTAAAAAGTGAAAACTTCTGTTAGGACTTATATTTAATCTGATATAGAATATTTATGTTTTTTTTCTCTTTTTTATTATTATCATCTATTAGTATATCATTGTATACTATTGAATTAAACATTGTATACCCTTTTCGTATCCAATATATAGCATTTCGATATACAATATATAATTTGCCTTCTTCACTAATTCAACTCGATTTCGACTCAAATTTCAAATATGTACTCCAAATTTTTTATCAAATTGACTCAAAATTTAGCCACATCCATCAATAAGATATTTTGAGTTTACCCTTGTTAAAATTGAATCAAAACAACTACAAACTCAATAAACCGAGTTTATGGGTTTCAAGTTTCAATGTTTTTTAATAGCGGATTTGATTTTTCTTACAACAAATTATTAAAAATCAGCATTAACATCACAATCACACATCAAAGAACAATAACGAATGAATTCCAACACCACAACACTTCAAATTAAACACGCACAAATTCGATTTATATATAGAGAGAGAGAGATTAGATTTGACAAAGAAATTAGGAGGAAGAAGAGATTTGAGGAAAAGATTAGAAAAGAAAATGATCTTCCCCGGTTTAAGAGCGTGGGCATACGGTTAATTAATTTTGATGGATTAGGTGTCTATTGTAACTACTCTTCTGTCCATTCTGTTTCGCTTTTTAAGGTTAAACTGCGTGAATTTTGACCAACTTTTAAGATGTATTTTTTTATCATATTAATATGAGAAAGATTGTAACTTATAACATTTTCGTATAGTTTTCGATTATCTAAATTTAAAATTTAAAATATTAAATTAATGTACTTCAATTTAGCTTTAAAGTTTAGTCAAATTGACTTTCGTAAAGTGAAATATGACAAGTCAAAATGGACGGAGGGAGTAGTTTCAAAGTGGGCAAATAAAGGTAATTAAAATAGCATGTGTATGCAATTTGTGTAGATTCCACCAAATTTTGGGATATTTATAGAAGGAACTTGTACCTAGAAATGAAAAATTAGGGGCCTAATTACTCAGTTTAGCTAAATTTTTTGTTTTTAAAATACTGATAATAGTTCTCTTACAAAATATACATATAATTAGATAAAAATATACAAATAACATATATACGACATACTTTTTTTATTCGTACAGATTTCATGCATATGTGTACAACTGATGATTTTGCAAAGCACTAATGTAAAAGAACAATAAACAACAACATAACCAAGAAAAAAACGTAACAAAGCCTAAAAATATCTTTATAATGAAAAACTCAAGTTGGCCTTTCAAATCTGATATGAAAGTTAATTAGATTAAAAAAATGAAAATTCAAGTTGAGGAGAGAGGTGTGAGAAAGAGGGAGAGAGTCAAAGAAACAGATATTAAATGTAAATATCGCTAATCGATGTAATTAAGCTCACCTAATAGTCAGTCTGCGTAAAAATTCCTTTATAGAAACATAACAAGAAAATAAAATCTTTACCGTCACGGAGTTTTATGATGGAATTATACTTCGGAAAATGGGTAACTCTAAAATTGCTAAAGATTGATGCTTGCACTAGTGCAACCTTGAGAGGGAGATATGCTCGACTATGTGTGGATGTACCACTGAATACCCCAATCAAAACCCATATTTATATTGGCAGTCACAAACAAGTTAAAATGTATGAAGGGGATAATCAGCTATGCAAAATATGTGGTCGCCTGGGGCACATTCAACTTCAATGCCCATTTCAAAAAAGTTCCAGCCAACAGTTAGGCGTTAGCTCTGGGCTTGCCCACTTCAAAAGTTCATGATACTAACAAAGAGTTGAACAATCAATGGATTACGGTTACTTTTGACAACAAGAGGAAAAACCCACAACGAGCAAGTCCTACAGGTACAAACCGTCCCAACGAACCAGATGCTCTTAATCAACAAGCTAAGGTAGGCCCAGGTAAGTCTTTTCAATCTCAAACTTCTCCCCCTAAAAGGACTGTTAGTTATAATGATAATTTTCTCTCACATCAATTACACGCTAATACGGCTTATATAAACCATGATTCAAATAAGTTCAACAGTCTAGCCAATATCAATGAAGATGATAACCACATCCCTATGATGGCGGCTCCTTCTGAAGGCAGCCGAAAAGTTAGCCTTTCCAAAAAACCGGCGTTAGTTCCTATGACATTAGCTTCCAATGACAATATTTTCCAAGAACACGTGGAAACCTACATCGTCGTCTCACCCAGGAAAATGAAAACTAACAGTACAGTTGTCAAATACCTCACTAATTATTATAATACCAAAAATGACAATAATAACCCTCCACAAACCCTAACAGTATACCAACCGTCCACCTCCACCCAACACATGTCAAATACTATTGGCCAAGTGGAAAATCTTCGTCCCTAAGGCCATGCAAAATCTCTGATATGGCTATAGATATAGAGAAAGAATATAGTCGGACCAATGGAAAACAAACTCAATCTTTGCCAAAAAATTTGCAATCATTCTCTGAGGTAAGCCAAACCTTGGAACTCTACCAAAATCCTTTAAAACAACCTCCAAACAGTCCAAATGCAACGTCTCATTTAACGGGCCTTGGCTATTAGGGGGAGATTTTAACGAGATCATTAGTCAGGATGAAAAATGGGGTGGTAGACCAATTAATGTGACTAGGGCTAATGCTTTTTGTAACTGTCTCAATTACTGTGATATGATTGATTTAGGATTTAAGGGCAATAAATATACTTGGTCCAATCTTCGTAGAAGAGGAGGGCTCATTATGGAGCGTCTGGATCGAATGATGGCTAACGATGATTGGATTGTTAAGTTCCCTAATGCTTGCGTTACTCACCTCCCTCGTCTCATCTCTGATCATACCCCTCTATTACTTAGGATTAAAAATAATCAACCTCAAGCCACCCAACGCCCGTTTCGACTAGAAAACTTTTGGTGTGGTCATAGTGATTTTAAGAAAATCATTCAGGATTGCCGAAAAGATCGAGAAGATTTTATAGCGGCCAGTCGCATCTTTGAACCTAAAGTAAAACACTGGAGCCAATATACCTTTAGGTTAATCTTTTGTCTAGACTTAATGGTATCCACAATTCAAATCGGTGGCCCCAAAGTGATTTCCTTAGGAATTTAGAGAATCAGCTGAGTTTAGAATACAATAACCTTCTTAGAATAGAATAAGACTTCTGAAGGATGAGAAGTAGGATTAATTGGCTTAATCAAGGGGATACAAATACTCGCTTCTTTCATCTCTCTGTGGTTAATAGAAGAAGATACAATAATATTGCTTATTTTAAGGATGAAAATGGCCACTGGATCACTGAACTAGGTGGTATAAAACAACACACCATCAAGTACTTTCAGAACATTTTTACTACTTCACACAATAACACCAACATTAAGGCTATAAATACTTCCCCAAAATCCTTCAGGAATTTGGACCTGACCATCCTTGATGCTCCCCTCACAGATCATGAAATTAGTCAGGCTGTTTTTTCCTTTAAACCATTCAAAGCTTCGGGGCCAGATGGTTTGCACCCCTTTTTCTTTCAGAAATATTGGAAGATTATTGGCCCTTCCATCAGCAAGCTTTGTCATGATGTTTTTACTACTTCAAAAATTTTGTCAAGTGTTAACCAAATTTACTTGTGTCTGATCCCCAAAATTCAAATGCTAATCACCTAAAAACAATCGACCTATAGGGCTGTGTAACACTAGTTATAAGGTCATTTCAAAAATCATTGTCAATCGCCTAAAGCCTTTTTTAGATGACCTCATTGGACCATACCAAACGAGCTTCATTAGAGGAAGAAAAGCTATGGATAGTAGCATAGTTACCCAAGAGGTTGTTAACTACTTCAAGAAGTCTTCCAATAGGAAGGGTCATATCCTTGCGAAGATCGATCTTGAAAAGGCCTATGATAAATTGGAATGGTCGTTTATTTATCGTGCCCTTATTTTTTTTAATTTTTTCACAATATTCAAAAGTATTATGAGTTGTATCTCCACCACTTCCATAGCTATTTTAATGGCTCGCGCACCGATTTCTTCTCTCCCAGTCGTGGAATTCATCAAGGTGATCCCATATCACCTTATATCTTCATTATCTGCTTGGAAATGTTATCTTTCTGTATAACTTATCATGTTAATACAGGCATATGTGACCCCGTTAAGATTTCCCCTACTAGCCCTGTCCTCTCCCATCTTTTTTATGTGGAGGATCTCTTACCATTATGGCAAAAGCCAACGAAAAGTCTATTACCTCTATTAATTATTGTTTGTCTAAGTTTTGTGAATTATCTAGGCAAACTATCAATAAGCAGAAGTCTAAAATAGTTGCCTCGAAAAATTGTCCCTTAGATATGATAAATCTTGCTTCCATTATCCTGGGTATAACCCCTTCTGAGAACTTTGGTAAATACTTGGGGTTTCCTATCCTAAATCATAACCCCAAGTCAAATGATTTCCGGTATATTATCGATAATATGTACTCAAAACTGGCCAATTGGAAGACGAAATTCCTCAATCCTGCTGGTAGGCTCACCCTGATTAATGCTACTTTAAACACTATTCCCTCCTATGTGATGCAATTTTTTCTATTGCCCTCAAAAACTCTGAAACAGATTGATAAAATTCAGAGGGATTTTTTTGGGGAACTACCATTGAAAAAAAAAATCCACTACCTTAATTGGTCTATAGTCACTACCTCTAAATTAGAGGGAGGCCTGAGAATTCGAAGAGCTTCTCAAAAAAAACTGGGCTCTTATCACTAGTACGGCTTGGAGAATCCTTAAAAATTCTTCTACTATTTGGGCTAAATGTCTTGGTAACAAGTATTCCCATCTAAAGTTTACCTCCTCCCACTCATTCATCTGGAAAACATTATCAAAGGAGGTAAGCTATGTAATCAGGGACTATGTTGGAGAATTGGTAATGGGTATACTATTGATATCTGAAACTTTAAATGGATTGACCACTCCACTATCCTTTCGATCTTTAATCCAAGGTCCTTTAAACCTTGATGATCTCAACAAGATGATTGATCATTTCAGAGAAAATAATTATTGGAATTGGGAAAAAATTTCCTTCGATTTTCCTACTGAGATCAAAAACCGTATCACTGGAGTTTACATCCCTCGTCATATGCCTCATAGCGATACTCTGACATGGGGTCCTGAAATCAATGGGCAATACTCCTCCTCCTCCCTTTATAATCTGATTACTCATGTCCAAACCAATAGCATAGAGTTCAATTGGATTTGGAAATTAAAAACCCTTAATAAAATCAAATTCTTCCTATGGCAGTGCCTTCACGAGCGTCTTCCTACCAGATCTTTCCTCCATAAACTGAAAATCATCAACAATGACTCCTGCCCGTTATGCCCTAACATTGCGGAATCCTCCTTTCATATTTTCTTTGATTTTCCTCTTGCTAGAAGATTTTGGACTGAGCTATATTCATGGTTATATTCCACTTGACGTTGAGACGGACTCCCCGGAGGCGATTAACATCATTCTAAACACTAACCACCCTGCTTCTTATATTACTTTGCAATGCAGGTTCTATCTGAGGAGACTGGGGAATCCAGCAATCTGCCACAACTTTAGAGAAGCCAACAAGGTTGCCCACACTTTGGCTCAACACGATGTCAACTTGCCGAATGAAGACCAAGCAGTACTTTTGGATCCACCATGTTTTGTTAACCGTGCTCTCTACGAAGATATGCAAGACAACTATATTAGTAGAAAAGTATCTAGTAATGCTTGTACTGCTCTAGCTAAATTGGCTAATCTATGTATTATCCAATCTGATATAATAGACCTCTAGTAGTATTAAGGGGAATGGACATAAATGATCATTCGGTAAAAATTAATTACAATCGAATGGCCAAAGAATTTCATATGTCATCTATTAGCCATTATGCAGCTATTGTTGACTAAGTCAACTCACTATTTTTACTTTTTTTTTTCTTTTGGTCGCTTCTTTTTGCCGCTTTTTCTTCTTCTTCTTTTTTTTTGCTATTTTTTTTTTTTTTTAAATTGCTCTTCTTATTTTGGTTTTTGCTGCTTTTAAAAACAAAAAAAATGACCTTCTTATTTTCCTTGACAATCAAACACAATTTTATAACTTTTTTTATTTTTTCTCAATATGATAAAGCGCCTATTTTTTGTATAATATATTGATACATCCTCCACATGTATCAATACATATTAATACATATATGTAATACAATACATATATGATACATATTGATACAATTCAATATAATTTTTATACACATATTATACATATACATATTCTATACAACAATGATACAATTTCTGTACACATTTTATACAGATACATATTCTACACAATAATTCTACAGTTATACACATCCTATACAACATTTAGCTGCAATAATTATACAAATACATATTCTATACAATAAATATACAATTTTTATATGCATTCTATACAATTTCTATATAAATCTTATACAGATACGTATTTTATACAATAACTATACATGTTTTATACATATTCTATACACATCCTATATAGTTTTTATATAAATCTTATACAGATACGTATTTAGTACAACAACTATATAATTTCTATAAACATTCTATATAGTTTTTATATATATTTTATGCAGATACATATTTTATACAACTACACAGTTTTTATACACATTTTATGTAGTTCTTATACGTATATCTTACATAGGTATATATTCTATACAATAATTATACAATTTCTATAAAATTATATTTAATTATACTAATTTTTTATATAAAAAAACAGATTTAGCCCAAAAAAAAAAGTTGGAGCAAAAAAAAAACTAAATAAATGGCCAGAATGGCCCAAATGATAACATGGCCAGAATTCGGAAATTGTTAGGCCGACTGACCAATTAATGTCTATTGGCCTAAACATGGGCTATTATTTTTTAAAAAGGTCACCTCATGTCTTTTCCCCTAGTATTAATAAATAAAAGCCTTTTTAATCAAAAAAAAATAAACATAGAGTACCATTTATCATTTTTGGTCAACAAAAAATTACCAATGATATATAATACTTAAAAAATCCATGAAAAGAAGACTATGAAAGGGTATGGTTGGATTTCGTTATAAATATATGAGTGAGGCTATATACAAAATTAGATAAAAAAAATTATGAAGATGATTTAAACTAGTTTAAGGTCAAAATTCGTTATTGAAAAATCTAGTTAGAAAAATATTTTTGCGACACATGTATCTTTTGTGACATACATGAATATACATAGATATACAATTGATACACATGGGGAGACATAAAAGACAAGGATACACGGAAGATACACAATTATACATGCCAAGAACTTCATTTTCTTCCTTCGAATAATAGCTTAAATTTAACTTAAACCACCTCAAATTTTCATCAAATGGTTGTAAAATTAAAATTCGTACTCCTTAAAATGTATCCAATCTATTTCAACAATACCCATCGAAATAAATTTCAATTTTCGGAACCTGAATTTTTTAAACTTAAGCAAGCTTTAATGGTTGTCCATGACATTTTCGTACTAAACCACATCAATTCATCTTTAAATGAGTTCAAACTCAAAATTAAGCTTCACCAAGGAATTTTCAAGAAGATTAATTGACAACGCTCAAATGTTTTGGAACTCAAAATTTGGGCCCTCTTTTGAATTGAACTTAAGCTTCATTAATGACATGAATTTTCTTCTCAAATTTGCTTCTCAGGCACCAAATAATGTTCGTACTCATTTCAGTCAAGAATTTTAACTCAAAATTTGGGCCCGCTTTTGAATTCAAGTTAAACTTCATTAATGACAGACAAATTTCCTTCTCAGATACCAAATAATGTTCGTACTCGTTTCAGCTCAAGAATTCCAACTTAAAAAACGAAGTTAGAACTTTTGAGTTTCTTCCAAACCTCAAAAATTCAAATTTTGTAATTAAGGTTTTAAATTGAGCTAATTGGATATTTCGTGATAGTCTGCACGACCTACCAATTTAGTTGTTTAACTCTATTAGTTACCTATCAATGAAACAGGTTGCCTAACGCGTTTCAACAGTGAGAAAGCAGTAACTAATTAAGACAGTGATTTTTACGTGAAAAACCACCCGGCTCACAAAGGTGTAAAAATCATGACCTGTACCACTACAGAATTTCAACTAACACAATGAGCCTCAACAAGTTTGGTTACAACTCGATGCAAACTAGGAATTATAAACTCTAACTCCTAACAACACCAACCACCCAAGGTTTGTGTTTTCCAAATTTTCGAGTTAACCCAACTTGAAGACAACAATCCTATTGCAGTTTATAACACACTGAACTATGATTACAACTCGAGGAACAACTCCTAATACATCACTATTAAAATACTTTAGATAGACTCTGTACTTAGGACCAGGTTCTTCAATGTGTTTCTTCAGTTACCTTCGTTGCACTTTGCTAAAGTCAATCTCCCAATTGCGTTGTATCCTTTGTAAGTGCATCCCTTGCTTTGGATAGCAGCTCTGCTATTTAAGCATACTCCTCAAGGAGTTCTTCTTTCACTTGAACTCCTTCTTTCCATCGAATTCTACTTGTATAGAATTCTTCTTCCAGTAGGATTCCTTCGTATAGTCAAACTCGTGCACCTTAGTGTTGTAGTTGAACTCAACTTCAACTTCATGTTCACACCTCTTTGCTGACTTGATTTCATCACACTTTTGTCCACGTGTAGTTTTCCAATACTGTCTTCTAGCATGTTGACGTGGATCACTCCATCCTATGAGCTTTCAGGACAGTCTTGGCTTCATTAAGATCATGCAATGATGGACCAGCTTTACTTACCTGTTTTATGTCACTTTTGTCATTAATCAAAACTTCATAGAACCCAATAAATTTCCCCTTTTTGATGATGACAAACTCTTTGCCTCTAAGCCCTGTTACATGCAGCTAGAGTTTGAAACATGTGAATGGAACAGGTTAGGTTATGGGTTAAAAATACTACATAACCCTTTTCCCCACTTTTGGCATCACTGAAAAGCTGGATTAGTGCAAATGAGAGTTTAACTAATAAGTCAGACAATTCATGGCCACTTGGGCTATCACCAATTCAAAAAAAAAGAGCTTTCTAACTCAAAAATCGTAACAAGAGAGTGTAAGAACATGAGCCAAATAAACCAACCAAACCATATTATTAATCTTGTCAAGTGCAATCACTAAATGAGATATAAGCTAGTAAACTATCCAAGCAAAATAGTTGAGCAAAAAAAAGACAAGATTGAGGACATAACTTTAGGACACTAGGAGGTAGGAGCAGGGGTGGGTGGAACAGGTGATATCAAATGGGTCAACCGACGAAGGGCTTCAGCACTCTCAGCCTTCTCACGAGCAAGGTCAGTTTCCAAGGCAAGGATCCTAGCCTGAAGGGCCTCTTTTTCCATTACATGAGCAGCCTGAGCAGTTTCCAGTTCAGCAGATTTGGCAGCTAAGTCATTCCTTAGTTTTTGCAATGGGGTGTCAGCCCTACTCATTGAAGCAGGTAGAGCAGCATGGTTCACCCGACCAACAACATCCTTTGTGGTTTGGAAATTCCAGACCTGAACAGAGATGGAGTAGTCCTCAAAGACTTGAGCCAACCAAAATCCATATGGGAGGGCATGACCCTTCTCATCCTTTAGAAGCACATGATGCATATGCTTGATGATTAAGCTTGGCAGATTAATTTTTGCCTCAGTATTCAGGAGCTCTATGATGGTTAAATTTAAGTAGTTGGCCTTTGTCCTCCTCTCCTTCCTAGGGGTAAGAATCTTATGGACCACATCAAAATATAGTTGGTGCAGAGGTGACATTTCCCTTTTCAGCACCCTCCTGTGTTGTGTAAACGCAGGCTCCCCAGAAAATTTCCTAGAAATCTCTAGGGCGGAGGCCACTCAAACTTGACGTAGTGATCCCAACCACCAAGGGGAACACCCAGAATCCTAGAAATATCCTCAGCAACCAAGTGAATAGGGACTCCACGAATAGAGGTGGAAAACATTGAACCTTGTTCAGTCCCATTTGTATAGAATTCAGTGATCTCAGGTCTCCCAAACCTTCGTTGAACCGTCCCATGAAGAAGAAGATTAGACCAGCCCTGTGCTTTAATTTTACCCAAGAAAATAGCCATTTCAGGCCCTCCAAAACCCGTCACAACCCTTCCACAAATAATAGACCGCTTTTGGAAGTGAAGGATGTGTAAGATTTTGGGGTCACTGATTTCAGAGGTATCAATCTCCACCGCCATATCATCGTCAAAGTTTTCAAAATCTGATGCTCCATATGGACCAGGTCGAGTGACTCGTTTCAAGGAGCAGCTATGTGAGCTAGATTTGGGTTTGGACTTTGATGGGGTTTTGGAAAAAGAAGGAGTCTTTTTAGTGGGTGGTGGCTTAGATATAGTGGGTGTGCGACTGGAGCGAGCAATGGATGATTTTGGGATGCTGCGTTTCTTAACCTTGGATTGACGAACCTGACTCAGAAGAAGGTCGTCATCAGAGGGAGAAAGCTCAGAAGACGGAGAAGCAGTAGAGAGGCGAGTCTTTTTGGAAGCCCTCAATACTGCAGCGATAGAAGCGTCCTCTTGACGTTTCTTGGTTCTTGTGTGAGGGGTCTTGGTTGGAACAATAGGAGAGGGAGGTTCAGAGATGGGTTCATGTTCAGTCATAGGAATAGGTTCCCCTGACTTCTTCCTAAGCCTTGAGCGCACCCTTTTTGGGACCAATTTGGAGATGGGATTACCCACAACTGGAGCTGTTTGAAGAGGGACACTATTTAGGACTGCAGACGAAGTGGGTTTGGTGGAAGCAGGGAGATTAGTAAACTGATTTTTGTATGCGTTCCATGCTGCAAAATCGGATAGCTTGAATGGGAGAGAAGGTGGTATTGACGGAGTAGGTATATCACTTTCATGTAAGACCATCTCTAATGAATTGGAAGAGGGTTCAGGGGTGTCATTTGTGGCTTCGATGGGAGATGAGGATTCGATGATTATCGAAGGGAAAAAGTATTTGGAGAAGGAGATATGAGGAGAGTAGGATATGGGAGAGGAAAGAAAATTCGTTTTATAGGAGGAGAAGGGAAGATGAATCGTGTGGGTTTGAAATATTTCAAACGAGTGGACCAGTCTGACAAGGAATAAGACTATCGATGTGAAAGCGGTGGCAGCCTTTTTGAGAAGGAGGAGAGACTCTTTAATTTTGACGGTTATGGTGTGGAGTGCTTATTAATGTTGCAGTCATAATTAATGTACGGAATAAGAATGCTCAATTGTTTCATTTGATTTCTACTAGCATATCACAAAGTAGATCATACCTGACGTGAATTCCTCACATGAGCCTAGTTTGCTTACTTGGTCCATGTCACTGCATAATTTCAACAAATGATTAAGGTTAGCATAGTCAATATCTGGAATTAGGACACAACTAAATGTGCAAGACTGAATTAAATGACATGTAGCTAAACAATCCTAAGCAGAGAACCATCTAGTCTAGCCAATTCATTAAGGGAGGTTTTATACAATCTTTATCATCCCCAAGTCTAACCTATTATTTTCAAAGTGTTCCCTACTCAGTGCCTTGGTAAAGATGTCAGCTATTTGTTCCTCAGTAGGAGAGAACATAATTGAGATGAGGCCTTTTTCAACATTATTCCTAAGAAAATGGTGCCTTATGTCAATATGTTTTGTTTTCTTATGCTGTACAAGATTCTTTGCAATGTTTATAGCACTAGTATTGTCACAAAAAATAGGAACACAACCAACATTAATACCAAAATCTAGCAGTTGTTGTTTGATCCAAAGAAGTTGGGCACAACAAGAACTAGCAGCTACATACTCAGCCTCAGCAGTGGAAAGTGCAACAAAGTTTTGCTTCTTAGTGGACCAGGAGATCAAACATGATCCAATGAAGTGTGCCATACCTGTGGTGCTTTTTCTATCAACTAAATAACCTGCATAATCCGCATCTGCATACCCCACAAGTTCAAAATTGCTTCCTTTTAGGTACTATAATCCCAAATCAGTGGTTCCCTTGAGATATCTCAAGATTCTTTTGACAGCTTTGATGTGGGATTCTTTTGAATTTGCTTGAAATCTTGCACATAATCCCACACTAAAGACTATATCAGGTCTACTAGCAGTTGTTGACACCCAATTTTGGCTCTCCATGCTTAAAATTAATATTTTCAGGTCTCCTGATCGTTAAAGAGCACAAAATACATTTTTTTTAAATATAATAATTTATTGATAATCATCCTTGTTTTAGGACTTTTATCAATTTATTGATATATTTTCTATCTTTTGAAATTCATTGATAATTATCCTTAATTTCGTAAATATTAGGATTCTTATTAATTTATCGTCACATTTTTACTGCCTTACAATCTATTGATAATTATCCTTTATTTTGTAAATATTAGGATTTTTATCAATTTATTGTCTTTATACAATTTTGATAATCATAATATTTTTTTTTATAGTCACTTACACACGTACACAATACAAATACTACAATTTTAATTCTTTACAACACATTACATTTTTTTTAAAAGTTAATTATATTTTATTATTATATTTTTATAATCATACCAACACACATATTTTTGTACATTATTTATATTTTTTTATACATTTCGCAAACGCAAGAAGTCGAAACAATTAATTAAAAATACAGCGTAAAAGTTTGGTCAAGTCAAAGTCTTGTCACCTTTTTAAAAGGTGACATCTGATGTGACTAAATGCGGCTTTTACCCTTTGGGTAATGAACTTTTACTTATTGGTTAGAAAGAATAATAATCTCTTGGATACTAACCGAAAGATAAGAATAGGTAGTCTTTTATTCTTTGGTTAAAATGATGGGTCTTTTGTATTATATAATAAAGTGAGGGGAAGATTGTTTGGAAAAAGAAAACATATACACTCATTTTTACACTCACACACACACTACACATCCAAATATTTATTTTTCAGATTTTTTATCTTCCTCTCCTCACTCTCTCTCTCTCCTGTTTGCTTTTCTCCGGCCAGCAAAACGCCGGAGCTCCGGCGAACGAGCTCCGGCCATGAACAGCCACACGGCCACCAACGCCCCTCTCCTTTCTCTCCCCTTTTCTCCGTGTTGTCTCTCTCCCCTCTGCCATTTTTGAGCCAAACGGGCCAGATCTGGCCGGATTACTGCGTTTTGGCGTTGCTCAGGCGAAAGCCGTGGAAGCAACGCCGTTCCCTTCTCCTGTTTCATCACTGTTGCTGATCGAAAAATGCTCCGGTGATTTAGTTTTTATTGTTTATGAACTATTGCACGTGTATTTTTGTAGATCTGGTCGGATCTTATTCGTATTTTTGGCATTGCTCCGGCGAAGCCGTGGAAGCAACACCGCCACTACTCTCCTCGTTTCCCTCTTTTGTGTACTATTGTTGGCCGGAAAATGGTGACTCCGGTGAATTCCTATAGATTCTGGAGAATGCATTTTTGTGTTCTATATTTTTGTTTGTTCATATGTACATGTTGGCTGTTGTTTGCAGGTTATTCTCCAGAATTTTCTTGTTGCTCCAATTATCACTGTTTGCGGGCTGTTTTTGAACTATTTTTGACATTTTGCCCTCACACTATTCTTGGGACATCATTAAAATTATAATGAACAAATACTACATTACATGGCCAATGAAAAAACTCCCGTCGATTTTTGATGCCTCCACAATAAAAAAGACGGATACATATATACATACGTAGCGAGAAAAAAATAAAGTTTGGGCGATGACGAAATCTTAATATTACGAAGACGAAATAAAATTTTTTATGATCCGTATCTTGGCGAGGTGATCTCGTGTGGCCAACCGATGTTTCGCAGTCATGGCGTATTTAAAACTTAGTACTACCACATATCTGAGCCCATACTATAATAAAATTCTATTTTCTTATATTTACATACATATATGTATTTCTTTAACTTATTTTGATAAATATTTATTTTTTATTGAATTTTTTACTAAGTGTTTATACAGGTACGTGAAGATACTTCCGAAGATGACAATTAAAAGGGGTTTGAAAATCTCTCAAAAATTTATTGCTTTTATTTATATTCTTGTAATTCTTGTAATTGTACAAAGATAAAGTATAGTGAAAACTTTATTTTCGGGGCTTTGGGAGGTGTGTCTTTTATCTACTTATTCATTATTACGTGCATAGGCAAAACTTAGACCGTAAATACTTTACAAATAAATCAGTTCAACTTGGGTAATTAGTTCACATTTTTACTTCACGCAGATATTAAGCCGTCTTTTCTTTTTCAAACTGTTCTTTTAATCATTGTTACTTAAACTTTGCAAACGATTCTTTATATATTCTTTTGAAAATTAATATTCTTTTCTCATTCTTAAACTCATTTTTTCTTGCAAAAGTGAAATAGTATTTACATAATAAAAAACGCAAGTCAATTGATGTAATCATTGTACAATCTTTTCAATACATTTCTTTACATTATACATATTTTTCACATTCTTTACTCAATGTACTTAGACATATATTACTTACACATTTTTCTTATATATATATATTTCGTAATAGTATCTATTTATATTAACATATTTACATACTTTTCATATTAACAATATACATTCTTTTACTCTTTTGTATACTTTCTTACATATAAATTTTCATACATACTAAATTTTCTCATACATATAAAAATACATTTTTCATACTCTTATGTACATATTTTAAAATTATTCTTTGCACTTGTATATACATATTTTTTACTGTTCATATTTATACTTTTCAAAAAAATGTTTTTTTTACCTCCTCTCTCTTTAAAAATTAAGTTTAGCCGGGTACCACATTTGTGAATTTCGAAGGATGCCTAACACCTTCCCTTCGAAATAACTTGAACCCTTACCTAGAATCTCAAATGGTTTTCGCAGATTAAAATGTGAGTCATACCTGTCAATAATCAAAAATAGGTTTTCTTATTTTCCTTAAAAATTAGGTGGCGACTCTGTACATAATTAAATTCTTTCAGAGTCCATAAGTTGCGATTTATCTAACCTTGGTAAAAATAGGGCACACCAGAATGGCGACTCTGCTGGGGACACAACCAGGTTCTAACCATGATAGACTCAATTTTTTCATTGAGAGAGGTATTTCTATTTACATTTTCATTTATTGATTATTTAATTTTTTGATTTTTTTTTACATACTGTGAATTGTATATACTATTTATATTGTGTACATAATTTTTTTGTATTTCTTACCCATAAATTCTTTATATTATTCTTTGATTCATTATTCACTTTATACTGTAGAATTGTATTTGAAATACTTTTATACATTATTTATTTAATTATCACATCATTTCTATCGAGTCTTGACCGTACACTATCACACATTGTGGTTCACGCAAGGAGTGTTTCACGCTACTCCAAAACTTCTTTGGATTCCTTAGTTTTAGAGTCGACGCGTGAAAATTGCCACGTGTCTCCTCACAGTTGTCCGAATATTATTTATCAGCTTAGGTGAATCTACTGTTACAATCCTTAGGCCATTGTACATACGATCGTCACTTCAATCAGATGAATTTTTATTTATTGTTTGTTATATATTTTTATTTGAGACCTGCTCTTTGTTAATTACATATTCTGCGTTCTTGCATTTTTGTGCATATTTATTTTAGTTTATACATATATATATATACACGTCATCTTCGTTCTCGTCCATTTTATCAGACGATTTTTGTTGACTTGTGTTGGGCCTGGGACCTTTTCAATACTTCACATTCGTTCTCGGTCTCTAAGACCATCCTTCACCATTTATCGTTCTTCTTCATACCCATTGTCGATCTGTACGATCACTTTTTTGGACTTCATTATTCTTTTTTCAAGAAATTATCAATACAGCCTGGTACATCCTTCTCATCTTTATACCAAACCTTTTTCTTGTCCAAACTTTCACTCATAGATTTACTTTTTTCAATACAATTACTCAAAGTAATTATACAAATCACATATAACTACGTATCTGTTCGAACTACGTTTTGACCTGATTCTTGTCCTGACAAGATAAGTAGGCAACCTTACATAAGGGTTCGATCTTCCATTGTTTTAAAATAATTTCTTCAGGATTTTAAAAACTGGGGCAAATTTTTGAAACAATTCAAATACCCTCTCCAAAGTCCTGTTGTCAGAGCAAATCAACAGTTCCCTCAAATTCAAATCTCCCTGACATCAGTGTCAATATTGGTCTTACATTTAAACCTTCACTCGACTTTGATCCCAGAACATGAGACATAAGTTTTCTTTTTCTCTCGACCGTCGCAGATTATGAAATATGACATTTTGGCCTTCACTTTCAAAATCAAGAGTTCAACACTCTCCTAGTCATTCAATTCTTCCGACAGCGGCGAAGTAATATCAAATCTTTGCCATGCTTCTTTTTCTTAGTAATCTTTTCAGCGTATTAGAATAGTGAAAAAACTCTGTCTATGTTTTCACATCCATCATCCTGATTGCCTGATCAGATTAAATTCTAAGCCCATTGTCTGCAATTGATATCCTCTGAGCTGCATGACACACCATTTTTTCAAAAATAACCACCAGTTCATGACAATCATATATATATCACACCCACAAGTTCATTTCTGAACTACGTCCTGACCTGATTCTCATCTTGATTCATCTTGGTGAGATACGTAGGTAACCCTACATAAAGGTTCGGTCTTCTTGCTATTCTAAAATGATTTTTCTAGGACTACAAACTGGGGCAAATATTTTAGAACAGTCCAATGACGCTCTCAACCCTCAAAAAATAATTAAAAGCGTCAACCAATTCTCTCAAGTCCAAAATTCAAGAATATCAATATCACTCTTACCATAATCTCCATTCGACTTTAGTCTCAAAATCTGAAGACCTAAGTCTCTCTTCAAACTTCTCAAACGCCGTAGGCCATAGAACTATGGTGAATCACTTTCACTTTCCAAACCTAAGGGTTCAACACGAGTTGACTCGTTTTCTTTGCAGGCACACCTATCAAAGGATATAAAGCAATAAAAAGCGAGGAGTCGAATCTGAATTCCGTAGAAGTGAACACCCTCTCCTTAAACTAAGAAGCTTTCTTTGAATGCAGGAGGAACAACATCATCCCTGAAACTCATGGGAGAATCACACTAATCTCTGATTTCAAATCGGATGCATCACTTGGCCGCATGACCTAACTCTAATCCCTCTTAGTCTTATGATTGGAGAGCGACTTTAACACTCTGTTATTTGATTCTTGCAGGTTAAATGATTCCTGAACTTCACATGAGATAACATCTGACCTCGGACTTTTTGAGGCATCCATATTCAATGGGACAGACAAATCAGGGGAGTTTTTGACCATGTAATTATATTATTTTTTCTTCATGACTTTCTTACTTTCACTCCTTTCTTATTTCTTTACAGGAGAATCGTCCCCACTTAATCGGGGATGAATACGCCAATAAATGCCCTCGTAAATAATTGAGGGGCCACAATATGTCATCTTCAACAACAATTGGAGACGATCACGATAATGGACGATCTCCATAAATAATTGGGAGATTGCGATAACGATCATCCCCGCAAACAGTCGGGAAACACTCTCATCGAGGATGTTGCCAACACCCGATATACGAGGCATCGCTCCGAGTTTGTCTATATCTTTGCATTATTTTTTGTACATATTTTTATATTCGATAAATATCTTAATTTTTTGCCTTATATTCCTTCTAGAGGTGAATTCTTTCTGCACATACATTTGCTATCGTATCTTCACGAACTACGCGAACCTGATTCTCATCTCGATGAGATACGTAGGCAGCCCTTCTTGGGTTCGGTATTTCTTATTAGAAAAACAAAAAAAAAGTGTGTACATACATTTTAGTTCGTATCTTCACGAACTACGCGAACCTGATTCTCATCTCGATGAGATACGTATGCAGCCCTTCTTGGGTTCGGTATTCCTTATTAGAAAAAAAAAAGTGTGTACATACATTTTAGTTCGTATCTTAATGAACTACGCATACCTGATTCTCATCTCAATGAGATACGTAGGCAGTCCTTCTTGGATTCGGTATTCCTTTACAAAAAAAGGGTTTATTTTTTTTACTTTACATCTTATACCCTATCCTCTTGAACTACACAGACCTGATTCTTGTTTATACAAGATACGTAGGCAACCCTCATAAGGGTTCGGTCTCATTTTTCAAAAAAAAAATGGAAAAAACATGAAAGTTTTGACTTGGTTGGTACCAACATAGTTAGAAGTGTGCATGAGAAAGAAACAAATGATATGATGGAGAGGATCAATTTCATGGTAAACCATAGATCCTTTTGGTACCTCTTAATCGCACCTTAGTGACACTCGAAAAATTCTCTTGCATGCATCTAAGACAAGAACAAAACCAACCTCATTGTTTTATGTGCATTGTGTGGCGAGCATTAGATTAATTCATTGCATTACATTGTTGATCTAGAACTTGGCCTAAATGCTTGTTGAGGCGAAATCCTGAGTTACACTTGATTTGGGAAAGGATCGTAGGCCTTCTTTGACCCGATTGAGCCTTTCACAACCTACCAATGACATTATCCCTAGCATTCCCCCTTTGAGCCTGAAGCCTTTTCTTTGAACAACCACATCTCAGCCTATACCTTTCTGAGTGCTTACATGCACTACCCTCTTTTGGCCCGACCTCCCTGAGCGCATCAAAATGTGCAAATTGCGGACAAAGATTCAAGATCAAAGATGCCAAAGGCAGAAGATGCAAAGTCCCAGAGGAATAAAGATGAAAATACGACTTTAAAGAAGGAGTAAAATTCCCCACAAATCAAAACATGGAGAAATCCCCCCCCCCCCACCAATAAAATAAAAAAATAAATAATGAAAAACACTCCAACAAATGTGGAGAAATTTCAAAAAAAAAAAGAAGAAGAGAAAAGAACTCCAAAAGGGGAATAAAAAGACTCCAACAACGAAAAGAAGTCGATACAAATTCAAAGAAAGGGACTACGAAACAAAGAAGATCAAGCGTCCAAATGCAACAAATGTCAAAGCACAAATACAGTGCATGCTCAAGGGAGGATTAGTCACTTTTATCCCAAATAATATCCTACCCATGCCCAAGCCTACATTACAAGCTAATAATAAGCCCTACATGATCCTATTTCAAGCGTTCTCACATTAGTGGATACTTACATGAAGGCCAAGCCTATGGTATCACAATTGCATGCATTGAACATCCTTCTGAGTGTGAGTGCACTTCTCAAAATGTCCTAAAATCAAAATACTCATATGTGTGAAAAATAGGACTTTCTTTTGGTGAGGCACGTGAAACATGAGAACATGTATAGTTCAAAATCTTTGTTTGAATCAAGATGAACAAATCTTGTCGATACTTAGGTACGTCTGAGGTACCATTTGAAACTATTGAAATTACCCAAAGTTGATCTTGGTTAGCTGAAAAAGATGGTGGACTTCTTGTGCATAAGACTAATTGTCGGTACCAACTGAAAGTCAAGACATTATTTTCTTTTCAACATTCTTACAACTGAAAAAAAAAAAAACCAAAAAGTTTCTTCCTTTACAGGCGCCCACCTTCTAATGCGGGTATTTACATTTCAGTACATTTTACAGGCGCCCACCTTCTAATGCGGGTATTTACATTTAAGTCCCTTTTACAGGCGCCCACCTTCTAAGCGGGTATTTACATTCAAGTACATTTTATAGGCGCCCACCTTTAAATGCGGGTATTCATTCAAAGCTCCGCGGCACAAAGCATAGTATGCATCAGGATCTTGGTACACAACCCAAGATTCTATTTCATTAACGCTCCGGCACACAAACTGGAGTATGCATCAGAATCTTGGCACACAATTCAAGATTCCATTTTATTAACGCTTTGGTACATAAATCGGAGCATGCATCAGGATCTTGGCACACAATCCAAGATTCCATTTCATTCAAAGCTCCAGCACACAAACTGGAGTATGCATTGAAATTTTGGCACACAACCCAAGATTCTATTCATTCAAAGCTCCATCACATAAACCGGAGTATGCATCGAGATCTTGGCATACAACCCAAGATTTTATTTCATTAACGCTTCGGCACACAACCCGAAGTTTGCATCATGGTCCTGGCATACAACCCAGGATCCTTTTTTTATTCTAATGCCCTGAGAAACAAATCAGAGTTTGACTCAAAGTCTCGAGAGACATATGCTTTTACAGTTTACATCTCAAGTCCGAAAGAGTCATTTGACCTATCATGACTTATATTCTCAAGCACCACTCTACCTACATCACACCAACATGGGATGTGTAGGCGATCAGGTCTTCAATGACCAACAATCCCTCTCACATATCCAATGTCATTAATTTGATACTTGGAGAATTTCAAAATTGACACCAACCGTTCCTTCTCACACACCCTCTCATTTTTGAACTACATAGACCTGATTCTCGTGATCTCGAGATATGTAGGAAGCTCTAAAAAGAGTTCTGTCATTATCACATCATAATCATTCTTTTTTCTAGCAAGTACATAATCTTGCATCCCAGCGTCTTACAACTCGAAACTGGGGCAATATTGAAAGAGACATTGGGAATATGTAAATGCTTCTGTTCCCAAATAGTCTTTTCTTTTAAATATTTTTCACAAGGTCGTCTGCCCCGAACAATAGGACAAGAGGTAACTTGCCTCAACTTTTGAACTACACCTGGCCTGATCCTCGTGCAATCCAAGGTATGTAGGCAACTCTAAATCAGAGTTTAGCCATATTTTTATCATAATTTTTCGCCAAGCAAAATTGGTTTCATGTCAACGTTTTTGCCCAAAGATTCTTTCATCATCTTTAGTCGAAAAGGGGCAACTAGTGACACCCAATTTTGGCTCTCCATGCTTAAAATTAATATTTTCAGGTCTCCTGATCGTTAAAGAGCACAAAATACATTTTTTTTAAATATAATAATTTATTGATAATCATCCTTGTTTTAGGACTGTCACGACCCGATTTCTCGGTTATGATGGCACCTACAACCCCCGGTAGGTGAACCAATCCCTGTAGCCCAGAACAGTTAGTAATGGGCTACTATCCAACAAATAAGAGAACAAGACGAATAAAATAGATAATAGGTATATAAATATATACATATGCGAAAACTAAACCAAACCCCAAGACCTGGTATCATAGTACAGAGCCCAACTACATACATGGAGTGCAAATAAACCAAAAGAATATATACAGATGTCTCTGAATGGTAATAGAGTACATGAAGCAAAAGATAAACTAAAGCTAAGCTCTGATCGCCAAGAGCTCACCCTCAGCCTGAAGTAGTCTCCAACAGATCTCCAAGCACGAATCACAACGATCTATCGGCGATGGCCCACGCTAGGATCTGCACCCAAAGATGCAGGGGGTAGGGGTGAGCACCAAATGCGAAGCATAAGGTACCCAGTAGGTATCATAGGCCGACTGGGCACATATAAGATAAAAGCGCAGTAATAGACAGAATAGAAGCAAGTAGTCACAGAAATCAACGAAAGGTACACAGGAACTAGCCCAGAGGGAAACCAACAAAACCACATGTGAGGCTAGTAAGAAGAATATACACACCATAGGCACAGGTGAAAGTAAGAAATAATGCACCTGGGGTCCTTGCAACAACAGTGTATACAAAATACGTTTACGAAATGGACGGTATACCGGTAACCTCAAGTGTAAGAAGAAGAGAGAAAGAGTAACAATAGGCATGCTCAGAGACATGAATCAAACTCAACTAATCACACCAATCTCATACTTATCCATAATAGAGAACAATTCTATAAGTAAAAAGCAAAAGTCTACCTACAGTCCCCGGCCGCCCATACAACCGAGGAACACAAACAAGTGAAAACAAACCCTCCGGCATCCCATACTACCGGAGCGTACAATCAGCAAACACAAACAAGGGTGGAACCTCGAATCATGAATGATATGATGCATGAAGATCTCAAGTGCCATAGTATCTCTGTATGTACCTCCTCCGGCGCCGATCCGGCCCAGCAGGTAGGTTCCATGGAAGGACTCTGCCCGTATACCTCTACTCCCCGTATACCCCTCTTCCGGCCACACGCAGCCCGTAGCCCCTGGCCCGGAATAGCAAGGTCCATGGAGGTCCCAGACCCCATACTAAAATCTCAGTATCAGAACATGTATCAAGATAGAGACCCAGTCTCGATATCAAGATAGAGACCCAGTCTCGAATATGCATGCCCAGACCCTGTCCAGGACTAAAAATAGTAGGAAAATATCTCAAAAACCCCTCCCAGGGTGCCCGGGCGTAGCCGGGTCTAAACAGTAAAAAGTCATCTCAGGTGCTCGGTCCGACCGAGGCTAAAAATCATCTCAAGTAACAAGAAAACTCAACTAGCACCCCGGCCCTGCGAGTCTAGCGATAATCATAAAACTGATGATTTTAAACATAATTTTACTTTCTTGCCCAAAAATTTCCACAAGTGAAATCAACCATTTCCCAAATCATTTCCATAAAAAATGGGCCCCCCGGGCTATGCAAGGTTTAGAAAACAGTGCCAGTAGGCCCAAAGCCAAAACCACAGTAAAACATGGATAAAACCTCTTTATATGCATGGAAATGGTATGATCACACACAATAGCTGCCCCGCAGCTCACAATCAACCTATCGACCCTGCACAGGCCCACAGCTACTCAGCAAGCATAACCAGCTTAGAAGGATAATTCTATGCCCGGGACTCGCGGACATTCCCAAAATCCCACCTTCTATGTTCCAGAGTCAACAAGGCCTCACAGGACCACAAGGGTAAATAAAATATATCCGCAAATACTACAAGCAACGGAGGAACAAAAGTAGGCGGCATGAATAAAGCGGTCAAGGTCTGTGGTACCAACCTAATAAACCACCCCAAGGATGCCCATTAATACACTTTTATTTTATATATACGGAGTCTAGGGAAATTAAACCGTAACCTACCTGTCGTCCGACGACAAGCTGCTAGAACAACGATGTCCAAGCTCGAACCACTCCGAGAAAATCCAAAACTAAATCGGAATCAGAATCTGATTTGGGCTGGAACAACTTGACGTAGATAATTGATGTACTGTGGTAATTTTTGCACCACAATTATATTTCAAAGAAGTATTGAGTGGTGTTGGCAGCAACTTACATAATCAACTTGTTCAATTGTGTTCAGTGATCAAGATCAACTTTAACTATATAATGACAAGTTATGAAAGTTAGGCAGCACCTATTTCAAAGTAATTCAACGTGCTGCCACCTTTAGCACTTGGCTGGCCACTCCCTCCACCTACACGTGGAGTGGAGGTGGCAAGGATAAAAGGGAATCCTTTTTCCGCTATTTATATATTCGGGTATTGCATAAATTCATGGTAAAATAAATATAATATTTTAAATATACCATAATTCATAGAAAATTATTTCGAATAAAACTTACTATATTATAATAATAAATTTTAACATAACTAAATTTACTATCTCCGTTAAAATATTACGGAGTATAAAAACCTTATAAAATAAATACGTATACCCTTATATCGTATCAAATATATTTTTCATAAACCTTTAAAATATTTTGGAAAGGAAATAATAATATAATTTTTACCAAAATTCAACTTTTAAATAAATATTTCAAATACACGCATGATGCTAATAAAGTTCTTAAGTTTAGGTTCGTAATTCGCCTACGCACGATTTCGATACTCAAGAATTCTCTCGGGATCCTCCCTTATTTTTTTATAACTGTTTCGGAACTGAAATGGCATTTTAAAACGTGACGTCGAGGCTTAAATCGCGTTTAACCCGACCCGGTTCGCGGCCCGGTTCGCAACCCATTTTCTGCCAGATAGTCCGCGGTAAAACAGTCATAACTCTTTACTCCGAGATCAGTTGGACGTGAGGTTTTGTGCGTTGGAAACTAAACTCGTAGACCTTCGATTTGGTATTTCGGGGGACTTCTAACTCTTTATATATTGGGAGAAAAGCTCCGAGACATTTGACCCAAAGTTCAGGAAATTTGTTAACGAACTTACTATAACTTTTGTCGATCTGCTTGACTTCAACTTAAATGTGGAAATGACCGGAAGGGTCATTACAAGGACTTTTATCAATTTATTGATATATTTTCTATCTTTTGAAATTCATTGATAATTATCCTTAATTTCGTAAATATTAGGATTCTTATTAATTTATCGTCACATTTTTACTGCCTTACAATCTATTGATAATTATCCTTTATTTTGTAAATATTAGGATTTTTATCAATTTATTGTCTTTATACAATTTTGATAATCATAATATTTTTTTTATAGTCACTTACACACGTACACAATACAAATACTACAATTTTAATTCTTTACAACACATTACATTTTTTTTAAAAGTTAATCATATTTTATTATTATATTTTTATAATCATACCAACACACATATTTTTGTACATTATTTATATTTTTTTATACATTTCGCAAACGCAAGAAGTCGAAAAAATTAATTAAAAATACAGCGTAAAAGTTTGGTCAAGTCAAAGTCTTGTCACCTTTTTAAAAGGTGACATCTGATGTGACTAAATGCGGCTTTTACCCTTTGGGTAATGAACTTTTATTTATTGGTTAGAAAGAATAATAATCTCTTGGATACTAACCGAAAAATAAGAATAGGTAGTCTTTTATCCTTTGGTTAAAATGATGGGTCTTTTGTATTATATAATAAAGTGAGGGGAAGATTGTTTGGAAAAAGAAAACATATACACTCATTTTTACACTCACACACACACTACACATCCAAATATTTATTTTTCAGATTTTTTATCTTCCTCTCCTCACTCTCTCTCTCTCCCGTTTGCTTTTCTCCGGCCAGCAAAACGCCGGAGCTCTGGCGAACGAGCTCCGGCCATGAACAGCCACACGGCCACCAACGCCCCTCTCCTTTCTCTCCCCTTTTCTCCGTGTTGTCTCTCTCCCCTCTGCCATTTTTGAGCCAAACGGGCCAGATCTGGCCGGATTACTGCATTTCGGCGTTGCTCAGGTGAAAGCCGTGGAAGCAACGCCGTTCCCTTCTCCTGTTTCATCACTGTTGCTGATCGAAAAATGCTCCGGTGATTTAGTTTTTATTGTTTATGAACTATTGCACGTGTATTTTTGTAGATCTGGTCGGATCTTATTCGTATTTTTGGCATTGCTCCGGCGAAGCCGTGGAAGCAACACCGCCACTACTCTCCTCGTTTCCCTCTTTTGTGTACTATTGTTGGCCGGAAAATGGTGACTCCGGTGAATTCCTATAGATTCTGGAGAATGCATTTTTGTGTTCTATATTTTTGTTTGTTCATATGTACATGTTGGTTGTTGTTTGCAGGTTATTCTCCAGAATTTTCTTGTTGCTCCAATTATCACTGTTTGCGGGCTGTTTTTGAACTATTTTTGACATTTTTGCCCTCACACTATTTTTGGGACATCATTAAAATTATAATGAACAAATACTACATTACATGGCCAATGAAAAAACTCCCGTCGATTTTTGAGGCCTCTACAATAAAAAAGACGGATACATATATACATACATAGCGAGAAAAAAATAAAGTTTGGGCGATGACGAAATCTTAATATTACGAAGACGAAATAAAAAGTTTTATGATCCGTATCTTGGCGAGGTGATCTCGTGTGGCCAACCGATGTTTCGCAGCCATGGCGTATTTAAAACTTAGTACTACCACATATCTGAGCCCATACTATAATAAAATTCTATTTTCTTATATTTACATACATATATGTATTTCTTTAACTTATTTTGATAAATATTTATTTTTTATTGAATTTTTTACTAAGTGTTTATACAGGTACGTGAAGATACTTCCGAAGATGACAATTAAAAGGGGTTTGAAAATCACTCCAAAATTTATTGCTTTTATTTATATTCTTGTAATTCTTGTAATTGTACAAAGATAAAGTATAGTGAAAACTTTATTTTCGGGGCTTTGGGAGGTGTGTCTTTTATCTACTTATTCATTATTACGTGCATAGGCAAAACTTAGACCGTAAATACTTTACAAATAAATCAGTTCAACTTGGGTAATTAGTTCACATTTTTACTTCACGCAGATATTAAGCCGTCTTTTCTTTTTCAAACCGTTCTTTTAATCATTGTTACTTAAACTTTACAAACGATTCTTTATATATTCTTTTGAAAATTAATATTCTTTTCTCATTCTTAAACTCATTTTTTCTTGCAAAAGTGAAATAGTATTTACATAATAAAAAACGCAAATCAATTGATGTAATCATTGTACAATCTTTTCAATACATTTCTTTACATTATACATATTTTTCACATTCTTTACTCAATGTACTTAGACATATATTACTTACACATTTTTCTTATATATATATATATATATATTTCGTAATAGTATCTATTTATATTAACATATTTACATACTTTTCATATTAACAATATACATTCTTTTACTCTTTTGTATACTTTCTTACATATAAATTTTCATACATACTAAATTTTCTCATACATATAAAAATACATTTTTCATACTCTTATGTACATATTTTAAAATTATTCTTTGCACTTGGATATACATACTTTTTACTGTTCATAGTTATACTTTTCAAAAAAAAGGTTTTTTTATCTCCTCTCTCTTTAAAAATTAAGTTTAGCCGGGTACCACATTTGTGAATTTCGAAGGATGCCTAACACCTTCCCTTTGAAATAACTTGAACCCTTACCTAGAATCTCAAATGGTTTTCGCAGATTAAAATGTGAGTCATACATGTCAATAATCAAAAATAGGTTTTCTTATTTTCCTTAAAAATTAGGTGGCGACTCTGTACATAATTAAATTCTTTCAGAGTCCATAAGTTGTGCTTTATCTAACCTTGGTAAAAATAGGGCATGACAGCAGTAAGATACAAAAGGGACCCAATCATACCTCTATACAGTTTTTCTTCCATAGATGGACCTGTTTCTTCCAAGCCCAATTTGGTGGCAGTGGCAATAGGTGTTTCGATCTCCTTTGCTTCCTCCATTTTGAACCTTTTGAGCAGCTCTTTCACATACTTCTGATGATGAATCATGGTTCCAGTTGGGGTTTGCTTGATTTGAAGTCCTAGGAAGAAGTTGAGTACTCCCATCATGCTCATTTCAAACTCACCATTCATCGACTCTGCAAATTCTTGAGTCAGTTTTTCATCAGTTGATCCAAAGATAATGTCATCCACATACACCTGTACAATCAACAGATCTTTGCCATTATTTTTCAAAACAAAGGTGTTGTCAATTTTACCTCTAGTATGCCTATTTTTCAGAAGAAACTTGGACAATCTTTCATACCAAGCCCTTGGGGCCTGTTTCAGTCCATACAATGCCTTGTCCAATTTGTACACATGATTTGGAAATTCAAAGCTCTCAAATCCAGGTGGATGATTCACATATACTTCCTCCTTGAGATTCCCATTCAGAAAGGCACTCTTCACATCAATCTGATATAGAGTGAACTCCATGAAAGCAGCAAAGAAAACAAGTAGACTAATTGCTTCAAGTCTAGCAACTGGTGCAAATGTCTCATCAAAGTCAATTCCTTTCTCTTGGTTGTATCCTTGGACCACTAGCCTTGACTTGTTCCTTGTAACTGTTCCATCTTCATCAAACTTGTTCCTGTACACCCATTTTGTTCTAATTATAGTTCTATCATTGGGTGGAGGAACCAGGTGCCACACCTTGCTTCTTTCAAATTTATTGAGTTCCTCTTGCATAGCCATTATCCAATCTTCATCAAGGAGTGCTTCCTTTACCCTTTTTGGCTCAATCATTGACAAGAATGCTTCAAAAGTACACATGTTCTTAAGACCTGATCTGGTAGTGATTCCAGATGTTAGATCTGTGAGAACATTGTCAATTGAATGTGAATCCTGGTACTTGTAATTTTTCAGTACTATCCCTTGAGAAGGTCCAGCAGCTGAGTCATGACTTGGTGTTCCCCCTGTCACTATGCCATCAATTGTTCCCCATGTTAGTGTGCTGACAGTTTGTCCATCATAAGGACTGAGTTGTACAACCTGTTCCTGCGGACTATCATCAGTATCACTTTCAACCTGCATGTTAGTGTCAGTAGTAACAACAGATTCATCAAAGACTACATGCACGCTTTCTTCAACACATCCTGTTCTCTTATTCAGAACCCTATATGCTTTGCTATGTGGAGAGTATCCTAAGAATATTCCTTTATCACTCATAGCATCAAACTTACCTAGATTATCTTTCCCATTATTATGTACAAAGCACTTACAACTAAAAGATCTAAGGTGAGAGACATTTGGTTTTCTTCCTATAAGAAGTTCATAGGGTGTCTTATCTATCAAGGGTCTAGTCATGCACCTATTGATAATGTAGCAGGCAGTACTTATTGCCTCAGCCCAAAGATTTTTTGCAACATTTTCTTCTATCATCGTTGTCCTAGCCATATCCTCTAGAGTCCTATTTTTTTCTCTCAACCACTCCATTTTGATGTGGAGTTCTAGGAGCAGAGAAGTTGTGATCTATACCCTTAGAGGAACAATATTCTAGGAAGTTGGCATTTTCAAATTCTGTTCCATGATCATACCTTACAGAGATCGGGGAGGAGTCTAGTTTCTTCTCCATTTTCTTAACGAATATGGTGAAGACTTCAATTGCATCCTCTTTGGAGGCTAAAAACAGTGTCCAAGTGTACCTAGAGTAGTCATCAACAAGGACATATACATACCTTTTGCCTCCTCTGCTTCTTACTCTCATGGGTCCAAAGAGATCTATATGGATTAGATCAAGACACTTGGTGGTACTTACCATGTTTTTTGCTTTGAAAGAGGACCTTACTTGCTTCTCCCTTACACAAGCACTGCAGACTTGTTCATCCTTGAACTTGATCTTAGGCAAGCCTATAACTAAGTCCTTTGAAGCAAGTTTGTTCAACTATTTCAAACTAGCATGCCCAAGTCTTTTGTGCTATAGTAAGGGGTCACAGTCAATTGCACTAAGACAAGTTAGGTTAGTACCAAGAATTCCTAAGATATCAACTTTATATACATTCTTTTACCTTTGTGCAATCAGAACAACCTCCTTAGTATCCATCTTCTTGACTTTGCAACCTGTAGAGGTGAAAGTTACCTTATTGCCTTTGTTACACAGCTGAGAGATGCTGAGTAGATTGTGCTTCAGCCCATCAACATGATACACTTCTTCTACTGCTTTTGCTGTGGATTTTCTAATTTTCCAACTCCAGTAACTCTTCCCTTTTTGACTTCTCCAAAAGAGACATTCCCCCCTTCAATTGAGGTGAGTGAAAGGAACTTTTCTTTGTCTTCTGTTATATGTCTTGAGCAAGCACTATCCATGTACCAATGCTTCTTGCTCCCTTTCACTTTCACCTGCAAAATCGTTTAAGGGTTAGTCTTAGGAACCCAGGAAAGCTTGTGTCCTTTCTTATGCACAAAAGGATGTATTAAATTTCTTCTATCCCATCGAGGTAACAGGTTGATGGACCTGTTCCTTGGTACAGATTCAGAACTATTTCTTTTGGCCTGCTTAATGTTTTTATTTGTGTACCAGGCTGCAGTTGGACATTCAGTGGTGGGGTGCCCCAGCTGTCCACAGATAAAGCACAGGTCTTTGGTAGAAGTTGTTTCTTTATGAAATCCTAGACCTGCCCTTTCATTTTGAGTCCTTTATCCTAATTTATTCACTATCTAGATGAGTTAGTCCACCTGTTTGCTGTTTCAAGATCAAACTTTATCCTGGAGTTTTCTAAACTAAATTTTCTCACCTTTTCTTTTTCATAGAAAAGATTTTCTTTACAACTTTTCAGTTCTGACTCAGCAGTCTTTTGAATGTCACTCATTTTCTCTGTGCAATTTTCAGAGATTGCACACTTTAACATTTCTGATTTTAGACCCAAGTTGGTTGAATCAAGTTGTCTGACCTGTTCCTTTAGGATGCCAATTTCTTTATCAGTTGCAATCTTACAAGTCTCAAGATCTTTGTATTAAAACTTCAGACTTGCAAGAGCACTGAATAACTGGTTCCTATCAGAGGTCTGTTTAACAAAGTCTTCAATCAAGGCATTCATCAGAGCAAGGAGTTTTCTTTTTGAAAAAAGATGCAGTTTGTCTTTAAGTTCAAGAATGCTTACCTCAGTGTCAACTTATTCTTCTTCTTCTTCTAGATTTGAGTCTCCAATTGCCATGAAGGCAGTTTCATCTACCTCTTCATCATCAGATTCTTCAGTTCCTGATCCCCAGGCAGCTACCATGGCATAGTCTTCTTTTTCTTTCTTCTTGGAGTTCATCTTTGCTTCCTTTTCAGCCCTCTCTTTCTTCCACTCAATTTCCCACTGTGGACATTCCTTAACCATATGATCAGTCTTTCCATATTTATAGCATCCTTCTTGAGTCTTGCCATTGGACTGCTTCTTGCTACCTGTTCCTTTCTTGTCATAGCCACTTCCTTTCTTGGAGAATTTCTTGAAGTTCTTTGCTAGAAATGCAACTTGTTCTTCATCAAGATATGAATCATCACTGTCAGATGCTTTGAGTGCTAGGGACTTTTCTTGGGATCCTTCCCCATTCTTTGGATTTTTTATGTTCATTTGATATGTCTTCAATATTCCAACCAATTCGTCTAAAGACATATCAGTGAGATCCTTTGCTTCTCTGATGGCTGTGACTTTCACATCCCATTTTGACTTGGGCAAGATTCTTAGAACCTTGTCAACTTTTTCCTCAGTGGTCAAAACCTTTCCTAAGGATGATAGTTCATTGACAAGGGTGGTGAGTCGAGTGATCATGTCTTGCAGTGACTCATTTTACTTTATTTTGAAAGTTTCATACTCGGTGAACAACGAGGCAACTCTGAATTTTCTCACTTGACTTGTTCCTTCATGAGCATTCACCAGAGCATCCCAGATCTGTTTGGTAGTAGTACAACTAGACACTCGATTGTACTCATCAAGACCTAGTCCACAGACTAGGATGTTTTTTTCCTTAGCATTTTTTTTAGAGCAATGAGGTCATCAGGAGTGTATTCACTTCTTACTTTCTTCACAGGAACTCCTTCAACCGTCTTCAGAGGAATAGTTAGACCATCAGTGATCCTATCCCATAGTTCATAGTCTCTAGCTTGAATGAAATCCTCCATTCTAGCTTTTCACCAAATGAAGTGCGATTCATTGAAGAGGGGAGGCCTGGTAGTGCATTGTCCTTCAAAGTGTCCAATTGGTGGTGCATAATTCATTTTTAGGATCTTGTTCTTAAGGTGTTAAACTTTAATTAAGAAACCTGCTCTGATACCAATTGATAGTCTGCACGACCTACCAATTTAGTTGTTTAACTCTATTAGTTACCTATCGATGAATTAGGTTGCCTAACATGTTTCAATAGTGAGAAAGTAGTAACTAAATAAGACAGTGATTTTTACGTGAAAAACCACCCGGCTCACAAAGGTGTAAAACCTACGACCTGTACCACTGCAGGATTTCAACCCAACTTCACTAACACAATGAGCCTCAACAAGTTTGGTTACAACTCGATGCAAACTAGGTATTATAAACTCTAACTCCTAAAAACACCATTCACCCAAGTTTGTGTTTTCAAAATCTTCGAGTTAATCCAACTTGAAGACAACAATCTTACTTCAGTTTATAACACACTAAACTATGATTACAACTCGAGGCATAACTCATAATACATCTGTCACGACCCAATTTCTCGGTCATGATGGCACCTACAACCCCCGGTAGGTGAACCAACCCCCGTAGCCCAGAACAGTTAGTAATAGGCTACTATCTAGCAAATAAGGGAACAAGACGAATAAAATAGATAACAGGAATATAAATATATACGTATGCGAAAACTAAACCAAACCCCAAGACCTGGTATCATAGTACAGAGCCCAACTACATACATGGAATGCAAATAAACCAAAAGAATATATACAGATGTCTCTGAATGGTAATAGAGTACATGAAGCAAAAGATAAACTAAAGCTAAGCTCCGATCGCCAAGAGCTCACCCTCAGCCTGAAGTAGTCTCCAACAGATCTCCAAGCATGATTCACGACGGTCTAACGGCGATGGCCCACGCTAGGATCTGCACCCCAAAGATGCAGGGGGTAGGGGTGAGCACCAAATGCGAAGCATAAGGTACCCAGTAGGTATCATAGGCCGACTGGGCACATATAAGATAAAAGCGCAGTAATAGACAGAATAGAAGCAAGCAGTCACATAAATCAACGAAAGGTACACAGGAACTAGCCCAGAGGGAAATCAACAGAACCACATGTGAGGCTAGTAAACAGAATATACACACCAAAGGCACAGGTGAAAGTAAGAAATAACGCACCTGGGGTCCTTGCAATAACAGTGATATATTAAAATAAGTTTTACGAAATGGACAGGTGTTAATAGTATTACCGGTAACCTCAAGTGTAATAAGAAGAGAGAAAGAGTGACAATAGGCATGCTCAGAGACATGAATCAAACTCAACTAATCACACCAATCTCATACTTATCCATAATAGAGAACAATTCTATAAGTAAAAGCAAAAGTCTACCTACAGTCCCTCGGCCGCCCATACAACCGAGGAACACAAACAAGTGAAAACAAACCCTCCGGCATCCCATACTACCGGAGCGTACAATCAGCAAACAGCAAACAAGGGTGGAACCTCGAACCATGAATGATATGATGCATGAAGATCTCAAGTGCCATAGTATCTCTTTATGTACCTCCTCCGGCGCCGATCCGGCCCAGCAGGTAGGTTTCATGGAAGGACTCTGCCCGTATACCTCTACTCCACCGTATACCCCTCCTCCGGCACACGTAGCCCGTAGCCCTTGGCCCGGATGGCAAGGTCCATGAAGGTCCCAGACCCCATACTAAATCTCAGTATCAGAACATGTATCAAGATAGAGACCCAGTCTCGATATCAAGATAGAGACCCAGTCTCGAATATGCATGCCCAGACCCTGTCCAGGACTAAAAATAGTAGGAAATATCTCAAAAATCCCCTCCAAGGGTGCCCGGGCGTAGCCGGGTCTAAACAGTAAAAAGTCATCTCAGGTGCTCGGTCCGACCGAGGCTAAAAATCATCTCAAGTAACAAGAAAACTCAACTAGCACCCCGGCCCTGCCGAGCTAGTGTAACGTAAAACTGGTGTTTTAAAACATAATTTTACTTTCTTGCCCAAAAATCTCCACAAGTGAAATCAACCATTTCCAAATCATTTCCATCAAAAATGGCCCCCCGGGCCATGCAAGGTTTAGAAAACAGTGCCAGTAGGCCCGAAGCCAAAACCACAGTAAAACATGGATAAAACCTCTTTATATGCATGGAAATGGTATGATCACACACAATTGCTGCCCCGCAGCTCACAATCAACCTATCGACCCTGCACAGGCCCACAGCTACTCAGCAAGCATAACCAGCCTAGAAGGATAATTCTATGCCCGGGACTCGCGGACATTCCCAAAATCCCACCTTCTATGTTCCAGAGTCAACAAGGCCTCACAGGACCACAAGGGTAAATAAAATATAACGGCAAATACTACAACCAACGGAGGAACAAAAGTAGGCGGTTATGAATAAAGCGGTCAAGGTCTGTGGTACCAACCTAATAAACCAACCCAAGGATGCCCATTAATACAATTTTATTTTATATATACGGAGTCTAGGGAAAATAAACCGTAACCTACCTGTCGTCCGACGACAAGCTGCTAGAACAGCGATGTCCAAGCTCGAACCACTCCGAGAAAATCCAAACTAAATCGGAATCGGATTCGGATTTGGGACGGAATAACTTGACGTAGATAATTGATTTTCTTTTCAGAAATTGAATAATTAACACAAAGTTTTCCTCTCTCAATACTCCTCACGTAACAAATATGATGTACAGTACCAAAGTTTCCTTTGGCAGAAGGTGTAAAGTGGGTTTATATAATCAGCACTAAGTGAATCAATTCACAATTGAATTATTCAATTGAGAAAGTGCCACCATTCATTATTAGTGGTTGCTGGCCACCCCCTCCACCAACACGTGGAGTGGAGGTGGCAGTACTAAAGATATTTTCGTCCCGTTATTTATATATTCGGGTATTACGTAAATTCGTGATAAAATAAATATAATATTTTAAATATACCATAATTCATAGAAAATTATTTCAAATAAAACCTACTATATTAAAATAATAAATTTTAACATAACTACATTTACTATCTCCGTTAAAATATTACGGAGTATAAAAACCTTATAAAATAAATACGTCTACACTTATATCGTATCAAATATATTTTTCATAAACCTTTTAAATATTTTGAAAAGGCAATAATAATATAATTTTTACCAAATTCAACTTTTAAATAAATATTTCAAATACACGCACGATGCTAATAAGGTTCTTAAGTTTAGGCTCGTAATTCGCCTACGCACGATTTCGATATTCAAGAATTCTCTCGGGATCCTCCCTTATATTTTATCACTGTTTCGGAACTGAAATGGCATTTTAAAACGTGAAATTCGAGGCTTAAATCGCGTTTAACCCGACCCGGTTCGCGACCCGGTTTGCAACCCGTTTTCTGCCAGACAGTCCGCGGTAAAACAGTCATAACTCTTTACTCCGAGATCAGTTGGATGTGAGGTTTTGTGCGTTGGAAACTAGACTCGTAGACCTTCGATTTGGTATTTCGGGGGACTTCTAACTCTTTATATATTGGGAGAAAAGCCCGATACATTTGACCCAAAGTTCAGAAAATTTGTTAAAGGTCTTACGATATCTTTTGTCGATTTGCTTGACTTCAAAACTTAAACGTGGAAATGACCGGAAGGGTCATTACATCATCCACTACTAAAAAGGGCTTTCGTCCTCGAAAGTCAAGGTCAAGGGGGTACCTGAAGGCTAAAATAGCTGCGGATACTGATCCCGCATATCTCTCTCGGTCTCCCAGGTAGCCTCCTCGACTGGACGGTGCCTCCACTGAACCTTAACAACCGGGATCTCTCGAGACCTCAATCTCCTGACATCTCTGGCCAAAATAGCTGACGGCTCCTCAACAAAGGCTAAACCCTCATCCAACTGAACTGAATCCCACTGCCACACATGAGACTCATCTGGGATATACCGACGCAGCATCGAAACATGAAACACAGGATGTATAGCTGAAAACATCGGAGGTAAGGCTAACTGATAGGCAACGCTACCAACCCTCTGCAGAATCTCAAACGGCCCAATGTACCTGGGGCTAAGCTTGCCCCGCCTACCAAATCTTATCACGCCCTTCATGGGCGATACACGGAGAAACACCAAGTCACCGACACTAAACTCCAAGGCACGAAGCCTACGATCAGCATAACTCTTCTGCCTGCTCTGAGCTGCCCGAAGTCTGTCCTGAATCACTCGGACTCGGTCTAAGGAATCTCGAAGCAAATCTGTGCTCTGTAGCCCAGCACTAAAACCATCAAACCAACCTACCGGTGATCTGCAACGCCTGCCATACAAAGCCTCAAAAGGTGCCATGCCGATACTCGAATGGAAGCTGTTATTATAAGCAAACTCTGCCAAAGGGAACAAACTGATCCCAAGAACCTCCAAAGTCAAGAACACAGGCCGAAGCATGTCCTCCAAAATCTGAATGGTCCTCTCGGACTGGCCATCTGTCTGAGGGTGGAAGGCGGTACTAAGATGAACCTCTGTACCCAAATCTCGCTGAATAGCCCTCCAGAACTGAGATGTGAACTGAGTGCCGCAGTCTGAAATGATAGAAGCTGGGACCCCGTGCAACCGAACAATCTCACGAAGGTAGATCTGAGCTAACCTCTCTGCTCCATAGGAAGTCTGAACCGGCAAGAAATGTGCTGACTTAGTCAGCCTATCAACAATCACCCATATGGAATCAAACCCATGAGAAGTACGAGGCAAACCAACAACGAAGTCCATAGTAATCCCTTTCCCACTTCCACTCAGGAATGGGAAGTCGCTGCATCAAACCACCAGGTCTCATGTGCTCGAACTTAACCTGCTGACAGTTCAAGCACCGAGATACAAACTCCGCTATATCCCGCTTCATACCACTCCACCAGTAAAGCTGCCTCAAGTCTCTATACATCCTTCGCTGTGCCAGGGTGAATGGAGTATCTAGTACAATGTGCCTCACGAAGTATCAACTGAATCAAATCACTAACCCTCGGAACACAAAGGCGACTATCATACTCCCAGAACCCCATCTGAATCTAGAGTAGCCCGACTGGTCTCACCCTGAACAACTCGATCACGAAGGTCACACAACTGCTGATCCTCAAACTGACGGCCCTGAATCTGATCAACCAAAGTAGAACGAACCTCAATACTGGCAAGAACTCTGCTAGGATCCGACAAGTCAAGCCTAACCAAACGGTTAGCCAAGGACTGGATGTCCAAGGCCAACGGCCGCTCTGAAACTAAAAGAGAAGCGAGGCTACCCATACTCACTGTCTTCCGACTCAAGGCATCCGCTGCCACGTTTGCCTTGCCAGGATGATACAGAATAGCAAAGTCATAGTCCTTCAGTAACTCGATCCATCTCCTCTGCCTCGAGTTCAACTCTCGCTGACTCGTGATATACTGAAGACTACGGTGATCGGTGAAGATATCACAGTGAACTCCATATAAGTAATGCCTCCAGATCTTGAGCGCGAAAACTACTGCCGCCAACTCTAAGTCATGAGTGGGGTAGTTGCGCTCGTGAACCTTCAACTGGCCTCGACGCATATGCTATTACTCGACCCTGCTGCATCAACACACAACCAAGACCAACCCCAGAAGCATCACAATACACAGAGAAGCTCTGCCCCTCAACCGGCAAAGTCAAAACTGGAGCTGAAGTCAATAAGGCCTTAAGCCTCTGGAAGCTATCCTCACACTGATCCGACCACTGAAATGGGACATCCTTCCTAGTCAGCATAGTCAAGGGTGCTGCTATGGAAGAAAATCCCTCAACGAACCGTCTGTAGTAACCTGCTAACCCAATAAAGCTGCGAACCTCAGTAACAGTAGTAGGTCTAGGCCACTCACAAACCGCTGAAATCTTTCCCGGATCAACCCTAATCCCATCCTTAGACACCACGTGCCCTAGGAATGCAACTGACTCAAGCCAAAACTCGCACTTTGAGAACTTGGCATAAAGCCGATGATCTCTCAAAGTCTGGAGTATAACCCTCAAGTGCTGCTCATGCTCGTCTCTACTACGCGAGTATACCAAGATGTCGTCTATAAAAACTATCACAAATGAGTCCAAATACGAGCCAAGAACCCTGTGCATCAAGTTCATAAAGGCTGCGGGGGCATTAGTCAACCCAAAAGACATCACTAGGAACTCATAATGGCCATAACGTGTCCTGAATGCTGTCTTAGGGATGTCCTCCGCCCTAATCCTCAGCTGATGGTAGCCAGACCTCAAATCAATCTTCGAAAACACGACTGAACCCTGAAACTGGTCGAACAAATCATCAATCCTCGGCAACGTATACCTATTCTTCACTGTCACCCTATTCAGCTGCCGGTAATCAATACACATGCGCATCGACCCATCCTTCTTCTTCACGAAGAGAACAGGAGCACCCCACGGTGACACACTAGGTCTAATAAACCCCTTAGCTAACAGATCCTGGAGCTGCTCCTTAAGCTCCCTCAACTCAGCAGGAGCCATACGGTAAGGAGAAATAGAAATAGGCCTGGTGCCCGGCTCTAGCTCAATAGCGAAATCAATATCTCTCTCAGGTGGAAGGCCTGGCAGGTCGGTAGGAAACACATCGAGGAAGTCTCTAACCACATGAACAGACTCAGGAGAAGTAGGGTCAGCACTAACATCTCCGACATATGCTAGATAAGCTAAACACCCACGGGAAATCAACTTCCTAGCTCGAAGACAAGAGATGATCCCAGATGGTGCATGGCTAACAGAACCCTGCCACACAACAGGGGATACACCGGGCACAGCTATGGTAATGGTCTTGGCATAACAATCCAAAACCACACGGTGAGGGGATAACCAGTCCATGCCCAGTATCACATCAAAATCTAGCATATCAAGAATCATCAAGTCTCCCCAAGTCTCTGAATCACCAATAGATAACATACATGATCTCACAATTCGATCCACTACTAAAGAATCTCCTACTGGGGTCGAAACAGAAACAGGAACAGATAATGGCTCCACTAGCCACCCCAAACAAGGCACAAAGTAGGCAGATACATATGAACAAGTGGATCCAGGATCAAATAAAGCCATAGCAGACTGATGGCACACAGAAATTGTACCTGTAATCACAGCATCAGAGGCCTCTGCCTCTAGTCTCCTAGGGACCGCATAAAACTGACGACGACCTCCACCTGCCCGACCGCCATCCCTACCACCTGCTCTACCACGCGGAGCACTACCTCTACTCTGACGACCACCCCCTCTAGCCGGGGGCTGAACTACCCGTAAAAGCTCGGCCAACTGGACTGTCCCCTGCTGTGGGCAATCTCTAGCAAAGTGACCTATCGCACCACAAGTAAAACAAGCCCCTGACGGCCTACTCTGTCGAGAAGAACCAGCAAATCCCGTATGACCACCATGACCTGATGCCCCAGAAACTGTACCCCTCGAAGACTGGCCGCTATAGCCCTGATGGCTGCCCTGACCCTGCTCGAACTGGGTACTATCGAAAGTCTGAAGGGAAGCCTGAACCAGACGGCTGGACTGACCCTGGTACTGCTGTGGCTGATAACTCTGACTCCACTGGCCAGGACCTCTACCGCCATATCTGGAACCACTATAAACACCCTGATGCCGAGGCCTCTTATCTCTGGGCCCCTGATCATGTCGCTGTAAGTCCTCCACAGTGCGGGCATAGTCTACAATGGCCTGGAATGACCGACCACTGGCAATCAATATCTCGGCTGGCTGCCTAATCTCTGGCCTCAAACCCCATACAAATCTGCGAATCCAATCAGCCTCGGTAGGAATGATCATAGCTCCGAATGGTGCTAGCTGATGAAAACGGGTCTCATACTCCGAGATAGTCATAGACCCCTGTACAAGGTGAGTAAACTGCTCCCTGCGACACTCCCGATCACTCTGGGGTAGGAACTTGGCCATAAAGGCCTCGTAAAACTCAGACCAGGTCAAAGGAGTTGACGACGGTGGTCTACAAGCAACCTGAGCCCTCCACCATAACTTCGCTGGGCCCTC